>VYZU01014165.1:0-49760 GCA_013401355.1 Ceyx cyanopectus | reverse complement strand
AAAAAAAAAAAACCAACAAAACCCCAAACCACTAGATTGGTTCTTTTCCAAAAGAAATATGACTTATATCAGCTGCTGCATGAGAGTCTCTCAATTGCCACTACTAAGCTGCCTATTTTGCAGTAGCAAGTGGCCATGTGCTGTAACACGCTGATTGCCTGCTTTGGTGCTATCGGTTGCTAGAATAAGGGCAAACAAATGGGGAACCAAATATAAAAAGCAGCCAGCAGCACTGAAGAAGCATTACAGCTGCCAGGCAATAACTTAGATAGTTACAGCTGCCATCACCTAGTTCACACAAGCTTTTTAATATCTTTTGGCAGCACTTGGTGTCACAGCACAAAAGGAAAGTTGGCACTTCCCAGCATACTTTGTTTGACATAACTGTAGGCAGAACCCAGCTGATACCTTCATCAATGTGTATGTGTTTGCTCTTAAGGTACGTTTTAGCAGATCAAACATTGTTTTTCTCTTTCTGTCGCACACGCCACTGTTAAATCATAGGTTGGGAACCACACCAGATAAATGGGGAAGAGCTCAGTAAGCTGGAGCACACAGCCAGTTTCAGCAGCACCTTAGATAAGGAACATAAAAAAAAAAAGCTGGAAGAAAAAAATAAAATATATATATAGTACAGCAGGAGGGGCTGTGGAGGGAGGTTTAAAAAAAATAAACACACTGCTTTGCCAAAATGTTCTCCCGCCTCGCCAGTAGCAGCAGCAGCCTCAGAGCCAGGCCAGATTCTCTTCTCCATTTCCTCCATACATTCATAAATCAAATGAAAACCAACTGGCAAGACAAAAATATAGGTATGTTTATATACATGACTATTGTGTGGCAGATCCTTTGGCACTCAAATGTCAAAAATATCAGTTTCCATTTCCTATTTAGCATTTGTTTGAAAAACTTGGGGATGTGAGATATTAAGATATTAAACTTTAGGAAGAACCTATAAGGAGGGGGGAATAAAATTACAAGTTTGACACATTTTCAAGAAACCCAACCAACCTAATGTGTAATTTCACTTTGAAAGATAAAATCCCTAATACACAACAAACCTCCAGTAGCACAAATACAGCAACAGCCTTTTTTTCAAATTCCACTGAATTTAACAGTAAGCTTCCAATTCAGATGAACAAGAAATTGTTCAAGGGCCAAGGAGGTGAAATGAACAGGAGCAGTGTCAGGGCTGGCAAATGCTGATAACAAGATTAAGAGATGAAATAATAAATGGGTGCCAGCATTGCTATTCTTCCCACTGCTATGACCAAACTAACAATTGTGCATAGTCTGGAGGATTTTTCACCTCCTGACAAATCAAAGTACTAACTGAAAAGCAATCGTGTGGCATCAACTTGATTAACTGAGAACTGTCTCTTAAGATCAAATGTCAAAAGCAATACTTACATAATTAATAGTTAAAAAAAAAAATAGTTTCTCCATTATGCAGTTTTGAGAATTTCATTTCTTGTAAAACTTGACAGACCAACACTACTTCACTTTAACAACCAAACAATTGTTCTGAGCAGCCTTCAAGCATTATCTGAGAGCAAGTCAAACCAAGCAGAACAGAGAAAAAAACAAACCCCAAGTAAAGCATCAGCTTCACAGATGAACTGAAAAATCCCCAAGTCCTAGTTCATTAGTGTCCCTGAAAGTGGGTCTCAAAACACTTGTTGAAACTACACAAACATCACAATTTTCTTTAATTTCTAGTAAAATGGTGTAATTGTTACATGGCAGATGAACAACACAAATTAATCATTAAAAGTAATCAATTTAAAAATCAACCTCATGAGAACTGTAATCTAGCTACAATTAAGAGACATTGTTTAAAAAGCATGTATAGGTTACTCATCAAGACAAGACCCAAGAATTATTTTTTCCCCTCTCCATGTACTGCAAGACAACATTGTTCCTTGTGAACTTTAAAGTCTGTCTTCTCTCACTGACATGTAGGAGAAAATAGGTCCCAGGAAAACTTCAGAGGCAAAAAAAATAAAAAATAATTCTTTTTTTATACTTGGGAGAAAAATAGAGAAAATACAAATGTGTATCAACAAAAGAATTCTTACTGGCAGCATCCCATCCTTTGTGTATCCAGTGCTCAGTGTATAAAAATAGCAAGATTTAAATTACAGGATAACAGGAGTGGTAGAGAGGGGCATCAGAACTCTGCTAGTCACACTGATCCTCTGCACTGCTGGAGCACTGAACACTTCTCCAGCTTGTCTGACAAATTGCAATGGCTTCAGTAACCCCTCACTCAGAATGTGTGTGTTCCCTCTCATTCTCTTTTACATCATTCACTAAATCTCCTGGGCACACACAAAGGCTCTCTCCTGCCTGTCCTCACCCATTTCTTTGCTTGCTAAGCATTCAGGTGTCCTCTTATCCCCCATTAACATCTCCCTGATCTCACAGCAAAAACCTGCAGTGCATTTAAAAATCTCTTTCTATATGCCTGTGAAATACCCCCCCTCAGCTGCTGTGCTGTGCATGGAGGGCTGTGCTTCCTGGGAGTTGTTCCATGCCCCAGGAGAGCAGAAGTGACAGCAGATGTGACAGGAGATGCCACAGTCCCTCATTGAGTTTAACCCTGGGTACACCTACATGGTTATGACATGCAGGAGCTACTGACACATACAGAGATTAGTTTTTTTTTCAGTCTGTCTTTAAAGATAAGACATTAACATTCTGACTGTGCATAAAAAAAAAAAAAGGTTGGCAAATGGAACCTTTCTAAAAATAGCTGCATGGAGTGTCTACAAACACCTCAGTGTTCCCTACCTGCTCTTGGTAGCAGCTGCTAAATGGAAACAACTGCAAGCACTACAGAGATACATAGAAAAAAATCAGGATGAGCTGCATTCACTGCCCATGTTATATAATNCTATTGTGTGGCAGATCCTTTGGCACTCAAATGTCAAAAATATCAGTTTCCATTTCCTATTTAGCATTTGTTTGAAAAACTTGGGGATGTGAGATATTAAGATATTAAACTTTAGGAAGAACCTATAAGGAGGGGGGAATAAAATTACAAGTTTGACACATTTTCAAGAAACCCAACCAACCTAATGTGTAATTTCACTTTGAAAGATAAAATCCCTAATACACAACAAACCTCCAGTAGCACAAATACAGCAACAGCCTTTTTTTCAAATTCCACTGAATTTAACAGTAAGCTTCCAATTCAGATGAACAAGAAATTGTTCAAGGGCCAAGGAGGTGAAATGAACAGGAGCAGTGTCAGGGCTGGCAAATGCTGATAACAAGATTAAGAGATGAAATAATAAATGGGTGCCAGCATTGCTATTCTTCCCACTGCTATGACCAAACTAACAATTGTGCATAGTCTGGAGGATTTTTCACCTCCTGACAAATCAAAGTACTAACTGAAAAGCAATCGTGTGGCATCAACTTGATTAACTGAGAACTGTCTCTTAAGATCAAATGTCAAAAGCAATACTTACATAATTAATAGTTAAAAAAAAAAATAGTTTCTCCATTATGCAGTTTTGAGAATTTCATTTCTTGTAAAACTTGACAGACCAACACTACTTCACTTTAACAACCAAACAATTGTTCTGAGCAGCCTTCAAGCATTATCTGAGAGCAAGTCAAACCAAGCAGAACAGAGAAAAAAACAAACCCCAAGTAAAGCATCAGCTTCACAGATGAACTGAAAAATCCCCAAGTCCTAGTTCATTAGTGTCCCTGAAAGTGGGTCTCAAAACACTTGTTGAAACTACACAAACATCACAATTTTCTTTAATTTCTAGTAAAATGGTGTAATTGTTACATGGCAGATGAACAACACAAATTAATCATTAAAAGTAATCAATTTAAAAATCAACCTCATGAGAACTGTAATCTAGCTACAATTAAGAGACATTGTTTAAAAAGCATGTATAGGTTACTCATCAAGACAAGACCCAAGAATTATTTTTTCCCCTCTCCATGTACTGCAAGACAACATTGTTCCTTGTGAACTTTAAAGTCTGTCTTCTCTCACTGACATGTAGGAGAAAATAGGTCCCAGGAAAACTTCAGAGGTAAAAAAAATAAAAAATAATTCTTTTTTTATACTTGGGAGAAAAATAGAGAAAATACAAATGTGTATCAACAAAAGAATTCTTACTGGCAGCATCCCATCCTTTGTGTATCCAGTGCTCAGTGTATAAAAATAGCAAGATTTAAATTACAGGATAACAGGAGTGGTAGAGAGGGGCATCAGAACTCTGCTAGTCACACTGATCCTCTGCACTGCTGGAGCACTGAACACTTCTCCAGCTTGTCTGACAAATTGCAATGGCTTCAGTAACCCCTCACTCAGAATGTGTGTGTTCCCTCTCATTCTCTTTTACATCATTCACTAAATCTCCTGGGCACACACAAAGGCTCTCTCCTGCCTGTCCTCACCCATTTCTTTGCTTGCTAAGCATTCAGGTGTCCTCTTATCCCCCATTAACATCTCCCTGATCTCACAGCAAAAACCTGCAGTGCATTTAAAAATCTCTTTCTATATGCCTGTGAAATACCCCCCCTCAGCTGCTGTGCTGTGCATGGAGGGCTGTGCTTCCTGGGAGTTGTTCCATGCCCCAGGAGAGCAGAAGTGACAGCAGATGTGACAGGAGATGCCACAGTCCCTCATTGAGTTTAACCCTGGGTACACCTACATGGTTATGACATGCAGGAGCTACTGACACATACAGAGATTAGTTTTTTTTTCAGTCTGTCTTTAAAGATAAGACATTAACATTCTGACTGTGCATAAAAAAAAAAAAAGGTTGGCAAATGGAACCTTTCTAAAAATAGCTGCATGGAGTGTCTACAAACACCTCAGTGTTCCCTACCTGCTCTTGGTAGCAGCTGCTAAATGGAAACAACTGCAAGCACTACAGAGATACATAGAAAAAAATCAGGATGAGCTGCATTCACTGCCCATGTTATATAATCTATAAGAGTTTTGGATTAATTCTTAGTCACTCCAGCAGTATAATTCTCTTCACGTTTGGCAGTGAGATTACAGTGCAGCCTGCCCAGACACACACGGAACAAAACAACCCACACCGAGTGTTTTGGGTATTTTTAGACTATGCAGTAAAATAAACACTGCAAGATTATTCTTACAGTTCACATTCTAGTTGTACTTTAAAAAGTTCTCTTAGACAATGCTCAGATTAGAATGAAAATGTCAAACTCAAGGGAACCGTTTGGGAATCTGGGAGGGAAGCCATGTCTTAAAGTCCTTCATACAGTTCCAGTAGAATCACAGATATTAGGGGTTGGAAGGGAGCTAGAAGATCATCTAGTCCAACCCCCCTGCCAGAGCAGGGTCACCTAGACCAAGTCACCTTTCCCAACAGCTCAATCCCCAGCTGCTGAAGCAAGAGACTGTTTTCAATGATCAATATTTTACACATCTCAGGATCACATCCTTAAGATAACTAAAGGTAGCTTCAAATTCTTCTATCTTCTTTAGTGTGACACTACAACCTGATTCACTTAAACCCCATGCACCTGAGAAAATGTAAACACATGAAACAGGAACTGGGTGACAGAGAGTAAGGCAACATTTCCCACAGAAATGCTTCTACATATCCAACTGCTGAAAAAGACAACGTCATAAATTGATTTCTCAGCTGTGCAGATACACTCTGCAATATTATGTACCTTATAAAACTATCACTCAATACCAGAATTCAAGTGTTTGTAGAACTAGAATATAGGAAAAATAATTTAAGGGGAAAAAAAACCCACCCAACCAAACTAATTCTATAGTGCCTGGTGGAGTGAAATTAGGCAATTACATTCTGAAAGGTACATCTCAGAACAGGACAGTTCAATACATAGATCTCTCCATTGCCTTCCCTTTTTAACAGTGGATTTTTAACAACATGCACACCACCTTCAGTTGATTAAACCAAGAAAAAAGCCTTTCAAATTTGGCATTTTTTTCCCTCCCATGTTCCCCATCCAGTTAGACCCATGGTGATATAGTAGCAGCTTCCTCCATCTCAACCTCTGCAGCACCTTGATATGTTCACCTTCTTGTGCCACTTCACAATGAGGGTTTTTCCTCAGTTGTCACCATCAGATGCTGCTGTAGTCTGAGCTGCGGGCAGCCAGAGCTGCTGCTGCTTCCCACTCCACAGCAAAGAAGGTAATTGTTCCAAAGAAACCCACAACTACCATGATCAGGAGCTGCCACTGCAGAAGGAAGTAGTTACTGTAGAAAAAAGCAACTGCAGCACAGATGGACTGAGAAGGGAAAAAAAACCACAACATAAAAAGAGATTATCAGTGGAGATTTCCAGGCTAGTGTTATTGTACNCTTATCCCCCATTAACATCTCCCTGATCTCACAGCAAAAACCTGCAGTGCATTTAAAAATCTCTTTCTATATGCCTGTGAAATACCCCCCCTCAGCTGCTGTGCTGTGCATGGAGGGCTGTGCTTCCTGGGAGTTGTTCCATGCCCCAGGAGAGCAGAAGTGACAGCAGATGTGACAGGAGATGCCACAGTCCCTCATTGAGTTTAACCCTGGGTACACCTACATGGTTATGACATGCAGGAGCTACTGACACATACAGAGATTAGTTTTTTTTTCAGTCTGTCTTTAAAGATAAGACATTAACATTCTGACTGTGCATAAAAAAAAAAAAAGGTTGGCAAATGGAACCTTTCTAAAAATAGCTGCATGGAGTGTCTACAAACACCTCAGTGTTCCCTACCTGCTCTTGGTAGCAGCTGCTAAATGGAAACAACTGCAAGCACTACAGAGATACATAGAAAAAAATCAGGATGAGCTGCATTCACTGCCCATGTTATATAATCTATAAGAGTTTTGGATTAATTCTTAGTCACTCCAGCAGTATAATTCTCTTCACGTTTGGCAGTGAGATTACAGTGCAGCCTGCCCAGACACACACGGAACAAAACAACCCACACCGAGTGTTTTGGGTATTTTTAGACTATGCAGTAAAATAAACACTGCAAGATTATTCTTACAGTTCACATTCTAGTTGTACTTTAAAAAGTTCTCTTAGACAATGCTCAGATTAGAATGAAAATGTCAAACTCAAGGGAACCGTTTGGGAATCTGGGAGGGAAGCCATGTCTTAAAGTCCTTCATACAGTTCCAGTAGAATCACAGATATTAGGGGTTGGAAGGGAGCTAGAAGATCATCTAGTCCAACCCCCCTGCCAGAGCAGGGTCACCTAGACCAAGTCACCTTTCCCAACAGCTCAATCCCCAGCTGCTGAAGCAAGAGACTGTTTTCAATGATCAATATTTTACACATCTCAGGATCACATCCTTAAGATAACTAAAGGTAGCTTCAAATTCTTCTATCTTCTTTAGTGTGACACTACAACCTGATTCACTTAAACCCCATGCACCTGAGAAAATGTAAACACATGAAACAGGAACTGGGTGACAGAGAGTAAGGCAACATTTCCCACAGAAATGCTTCTACATATCCAACTGCTGAAAAAGACAACGTCATAAATTGATTTCTCAGCTGTGCAGATACACTCTGCAATATTATGTACCTTATAAAACTATCACTCAATACCAGAATTCAAGTGTTTGTAGAACTAGAATATAGGAAAAATAATTTAAGGGGAAAAAAAACCCACCCAACCAAACTAATTCTATAGTGCCTGGTGGAGTGAAATTAGGCAATTACATTCTGAAAGGTACATCTCAGAACAGGACAGTTCAATACATAGATCTCTCCATTGCCTTCCCTTTTTAACAGTGGATTTTTAACAACATGCACACCACCTTCAGTTGATTAAACCAAGAAAAAAGCCTTTCAAATTTGGCATTTTTTTCCCTCCCATGTTCCCCATCCAGTTAGACCCATGGTGATATAGTAGCAGCTTCCTCCATCTCAACCTCTGCAGCACCTTGATATGTTCACCTTCTTGTGCCACTTCACAATGAGGGTTTTTCCTCAGTTGTCACCATCAGATGCTGCTGTAGTCTGAGCTGCGGGCAGCCAGAGCTGCTGCTGCTTCCCACTCCACAGCAAAGAAGGTAATTGTTCCAAAGAAACCCACAACTACCATGATCAGGAGCTGCCACTGCAGAAGGAAGTAGTTACTGTAGAAAAAAGCAACTGCAGCACAGATGGACTGAGAAGGGAAAAAAAACCACAACATAAAAAGAGATTATCAGTGGAGATTTCCAGGCTAGTGTTATTGTACAAGATTATCAAATTGACATACACACATCTTAATATGCAACTCTCAGCACTATGTTTCTGGAGATCTTAAAACCTAAACATATGTCTTAATATGATAGACAACAGATGTAGTTTTTACTTGTTATTTAAATAGTGTTCACTGCAGAAAGCAAACCCAGAATTCAAATAGTTTGTAGCATCACAAGTGCAGGTCTCTGGCATTTGAAAACAGTTTGTCTAGAAATGACACTGCCAAGGCTTTAAGAAAAAATACAGGAAGCTATTTCCAGTTTTACAGCATCACAAACTATTCTGTATCAAAATAGCCAGAGGCTTTGACAAGCAGTGTTGCTTACATGCAATCTAGCCTCTTTAAAGGCAAAATTTTCATTAGAGCTCATATAAAGAATCTTTATATTCAGCATTTCTCTCAAATTCTTACATATCACTGAGAATGATATAAAAACGGAGCTCTGCTCAAGGGAAGAAATAATCTTTTTGAAGCAAGCAGCTCATCTTTTAAACTAGAGACACCCTGAGCCCTGCTCCCAGCACTAGTTTGCTATTGGTGTGGCCATGCATGAACAGTTGCACCACTGTTTTTCTCTCAATACCTCTGATCAACATGGATCTTGACCTGGAAATTCAGTACCAAGCAAGATTAATGCCTCTAAGTGATCTATCCAAAATACAGCAGCTGCATCTGTATTACATGAAGACACTTTGAGTCTTCAGCTAGTGGAGATGTATTTATTTTGGCATTCTGACAGCTTAAGGACAGATAAACATCAGTTAATTCCTTTGTGTACCCACCTGGTAACTCCCAGTGATATGGTACATCATGGACAAACTCTTCAACTACCATTTACACACCTTGTTTCCTTTTAATTCACACCTCTGTCAAAGACTTCTTTGAGTAAGCAAATTCAGTAAATGATCATTAAATAAAATACAAGTCTGGTTAATTAGACAAACCTTTTGTCTTTAAACTACAATTCCCAATGCCTCTAAATTCCCTCAAAGCTTTTAAATAATAGCAGTTCAATTATCTAATCACACCAGACTATGCAATCAAGCTACTCCTACCTATGAACTTTCTCTCNCAGAATATGGCCACCTCTTTGCTGAAGGAGAAAGTGAAGAAAGTTTAAAACCCATTTGTTCAAACAACTTATAAACTATTCTTGGCCAACTTACTTGAAAAGTGAGAATAGAAGAAAGCTATCAGACTTTCCTTTTCACTGGAAAAGAACTGGGAACACTTGGCAAAAATATTTTAATGTCTTGAACGCCAAGACTTTGGTTACTGAGACCTGCAGTGAATCCCACCCTGAATTAGAACCACAAGAACAACTCATTGTTGTGCCTGGAGCCACAGACCTCACAAGGCAATGATTAAAAGCTGCAACACATGGTGACGTATATATGATGTATATACGTGTGTGATCTTTATATACAACTTGAGTTATACAAGTCAAAAGAAAAGGTTCACATACCTTGGAATCATATAAGCAACATCATTTGTTCCTTCCATAGGAGCAATAGGGGCATCATTTGGCATGTTGAAAAAAATTAAATAAAAGGCTATGAAATGGACAATGATCCCCAGCATCACAACAGGGTTTCTGCCAAAACGACTGTTCTTGCTCAGTAAACCAAAGATTCCTCCACCTGCACAAGGGGAAAAGATTGGATAATTACATCAGATGTAAACAACAAAACCAAACTTTAAAATAATAATTTTAAAAAAGCTAAAAATGTAAGATTATAAACTTCCCCATACTGGAGATATTGACAGACATGGTGATTATCAGATAACTGCTGATGGACACTTTAACCTTTGGGAAGAATTTTCCCAGCAGCCACCATTTGCTCCCACATTGCAGCAGAACTTGGTAAAAATGGATAGCTCTTTGAATTGCACAATTATGAACCTATCTGTGGATCCAAGTTGTATTGAACAAAGACAGTGGTTTGAACACGAGTTTAAAAAAAAAATCAAAATCCACTTAATGAACATTACCTGTATTCCATCCTATTAAAAGATCAGACCTCATTTAACACAAGCTAACACTTTAAAAGGAAAAAATATTTAGTGTAATACTTAAATTTAAAAGTAATGACATCTCTCAAGAATAAAAATGTAAACAAAATACTAAAAAAGAGTATATTCTGTTGGCTGAAGGTTCCCTAAGAACACTGTAGTCTAATAAGTCTCTCTTATTCCATGTCTTACATATTTCTTTGCATTAACCTAAAAAGAACCCAAAATCTCAGGGTTCAGAATCACCAACATTTCACATCTTTAGTCCACATTCACTTTACAAGCTGTAATTTAGAATTCACAGTGAAGTAAGGAACCACACTGACAATTTTATTTCCAATGTTTCATTTTTTTGATCATATAATAATTGCTGGAAGCTTGTAAGACTCTATACAGTTAAATACAAGAAAAAATAATCTCATTTTGAGTAACTACATCATCTTAATCCTTTTTTGTCTATAAGGTAGTAAATTTAGACTCACCTAGAATTTCTCCAACACCAATAAAAATGCCAGAGAGACCAATAAGGCTTTTCTCTTCACTGCCAAACCTATTCACAGCACCAATACAAGTTCCATATACTCCAGAAAAGAATGTTAATTCCAAACCTTTGAATGAAACCAAACCAAATGCATAGATTATTATGAAAGTTACTAACAAGTTCTTTATGTCTAAAGGCTGTTTTTCCTTACAGTACCTTTCAAATACATACATTTAGATGAGGTATGAGTAATAAGAAGCAATTAGGGTATTTTAAGCTATGTAATTATGATAGTCTACTGTGCCAGTTTACAGAAGCTATTCAAAAACCTACTGTTACTAAATAGAGTCACATGCTGCTGTTGACACAATCACTGCACATAGTTTATATTTCTGCTTTTCAAGAGCCTTGGAATTTCATGTGTAAGGTGTTGTTTTGGTTTTTTTACCCCAAGTTACAGCATTCTTAAGATTCCCAGCACTTCCAAACAACAAAAGAACTAATATCCCCAAAATAGACTGCTGCTATTCTATACACAGTGAACTCAGGAAGAAGTGCTATTTGTTTAAAACTCTTCTTTCTTCCCACTGCCTTTACTGGCAACACAGCCAAGTCCAATTAGCAGGACTATCAGCAACTGTCAGTGTAAAAAATACCAGTCCCTTAATAGAAAGTCTGTTTAAAACAATGCAGAAGTGTTACACCTAAACAAACTACAGTTAAAAAAAAAAATAAAAATCAAAGAGATTCTAATGTACTTACTTGGCCTTTTGATGCTGCAAAACTCTGGCATACCTCATCCTGGTCTACCCATCACAGGGTATGTGAACTGCACAGCCTCCAACACGGGCAGAACTTCGAGCACTTTTAACCTGACCATCAGCTTTGGAAAGCAAAGCTTTCTTTCCTCATGGGATTTTGCATTCTCCTGTGTGAAGTGGCAATATTGACCAAAAGCCACTAGATGGCAGCAGCTTTTTTTTTTTCCAAGCTGGACTAATTTTTTTCTGCTACCTGTAAGACCACATTTCATGTTCATCAGGCAAACCTGACTCCCTTCCCTTCTTATCTTGCTTCACGTTCCCATTACAATAAACATCCAAGAGGAATTCCAGTTAGTTAACTTGGGTCAGCACAACACTGGGGATGCAGTGAAGTCATTTGTAACTTAAAACAGTGGCTGGTACTAGCAGATTTCATAGCTACTATTGCTGTTTTTCTGCCAGAAGCTGTCTGTAAAGTGCAGCAGATGTTACAATACCGTTTATAGTTTGTTTGTTTGCATCCAGGTCTTTTTACCTACAAGAGCTAACAACAGTTTTTCATAACAGTGACTCAGAGCTGAGGTTCTGAAAATCCATCTGTTCTTCATAAAATGTAATTGATCATGAACAGAACAATGTCTGAAGCTAAATAAGGAGCAAGAAACCTGCTCAAAATCCATTAAAGGATCTCAGTAATATTTATAACATTTTATAGCATTTTAGTGGAAGAATCACTTCAGTACATGGAAAAAAAATGTTGGTTTTTTTTACAACTCACACCTTGATCTACCAGTGACAAAAGATGTTTAGAGTTGCTAAACAGAGCTCTTGACAATGTAATATGATCAACAAAAGCAGTGTAAAATGGCTAAACTTTTCCCCAGTAGATCAAAGATTAAAACAAAGTCTGTTAGTAACCTCCCACACCACAACAGAGGGGATGTTGAAAGTGTGGTGTACAAAAATAATTCAAATGCAATTGCATTAACCAGTCTACAACCTACTGACAGTGTAATGTCAAACCACTTAATAACCAGCTAGGTAAATTTTGCCTAACCCTCAATTAGAACTGTATTGAGACAAGTTCTACTCCACCTGTCAGTATTTACAGATTTAGCCTCACCCCTCCTCCCATACAGAAACACTTTTTTTCTAATACTCAAATCTGTCAGTAATTTGTTCAAAGTTAATTGAAACATTCAAGTCACATTTGCAGGGATTCAGAATTGCAGCCCTGCTCTGGGGTGAGAATTCCACACAATGCCCTGACACTGCTCCACAGTTACAGGTTCCACTTGCTTCATACCTGTGTAGGCTGTTGTAACACTGAGAAGCAGAATCTCTTTGGTGAAGCTCAGCTTTATAGATTTCTCTGAAAAACAAAATAATGGATGTTAATATAACTGAGAATACTATTAAAACAATCTACACTTCATGTTCTTTGCAAAAAGAGGTTAAAGTTCTTCAACTTGTGACTTTAATAAAGTAGACAGAGTGCTAACAAACCAACCCCGACTTGCTCTTTGAAAGAAATGCTGTTATCAGATTTTTTTTGCAAGAAATGCAAGGGGAGAAATATTAGAGAGGGGATACAAAGTCTTTAATTAGCAGACAATTTTCTTCTCACTGTATTTTTGTGTTCTCAGTTCACAATGTTTGTCTCCTAAAAGGATAATTTTTCAGTGAAGATCATCACTTTCTCAAAACAAACTTAACAGTAACAAAACACAGCAAACATTTATGGAAAATGCAGGTGCTCCAGGTCAAAACAGTTTTTATCTGGTAACAAAATAAAACAACATGTAACTTCTTTACCTCATTATGTTAGTGCTTTGGGGTTTTGTTTTTTTTTTATTTTAATACTAAAACTTTTAAGCATTAGCCATCTCAAGCAGTGAGCTCATCTATACAGGGAAGCTATTGTGAAGTAGCTTACATCTGAAACTACACCAGGGAAGTACCCTTCTAACTCTCTCCTGCACTATACTGGTATGAAATACAAGTGAAGACTACTTCACTTTCCCTGCTTGAAGTCAGGCTTTGTTTGTAGGCATCATTACCTGAAAGGAGCACTGCTGAAGTGCAGCTAGGCAGCTCACACCAATCACACATCAATTTGCCCACATATTAGTTTATTAGTTCCCTAGCTTTTCCAGTCTCAAATTCCATTTTGGCTAGGCTAAAAAAAAAAAATAAAAAATCACAACCACTTATGAAGACTAGTCTTTGTCTAGGTTATCCTGCACTGGTAGTGGGGTTGGACTAGATAATCTCCTAGGTCCCTTCCAATTCCTAACATTCTGTGATTCTGTGAAGACAACCAAATTCTTATCAGGCTCAAAAGTCACCAGCCCTGTGTCCCTGTGTGAACTGGGCCTGAAAACCACTGCAATCAGGAAGTCATTCTTCCAAGCAGGCCAACCCTGAAATTCTATATTCAAAATGGAATAACTGAAAAACATTCTTAAAACTTCATATGTTTACAAATTTTTGTTCTAAGTGATTTGCACATGTTTTCATCAGCAGCATTATGGAGAACTAGAAAAGNTTAGTGGAAGAATCACTTCAGTACATGGAAAAAAAATGTTGGTTTTTTTTACAACTCACACCTTGATCTACCAGTGACAAAAGATGTTTAGAGTTGCTAAACAGAGCTCTTGACAATGTAATATGATCAACAAAAGCAGTGTAAAATGGCTAAACTTTTCCCCAGTAGATCAAAGATTAAAACAAAGTCTGTTAGTAACCTCCCACACCACAACAGAGGGGATGTTGAAAGTGTGGTGTACAAAAATAATTCAAATGCAATTGCATTAACCAGTCTACAACCTACTGACAGTGTAATGTCAAACCACTTAATAACCAGCTAGGTAAATTTTGCCTAACCCTCAATTAGAACTGTATTGAGACAAGTTCTACTCCACCTGTCAGTATTTACAGATTTAGCCTCACCCCTCCTCCCATACAGAAACACTTTTTTTCTAATACTCAAATCTGTCAGTAATTTGTTCAAAGTTAATTGAAACATTCAAGTCACATTTGCAGGGATTCAGAATTGCAGCCCTGCTCTGGGGTGAGAATTCCACACAATGCCCTGACACTGCTCCACAGTTACAGGTTCCACTTGCTTCATACCTGTGTAGGCTGTTGTAACACTGAGAAGCAGAATCTCTTTGGTGAAGCTCAGCTTTATAGATTTCTCTGAAAAACAAAATAATGGATGTTAATATAACTGAGAACACTATTAAAACAATCTACACTTCATGTTCTTTGCAAAAAGAGGTTAAAGTTCTTCAACTTGTGACTTTAATAAAGTAGACAGAGTGCTAACAAACCAACCCCGACTTGCTCTTTGAAAGAAATGCTGTTATCAGATTTTTTTTGCAAGAAATGCAAGGGGAGAAATATTAGAGAGGGGATACAAAGTCTTTAATTAGCAGACAATTTTCTTCTCACTGTATTTTTGTGTTCTCAGTTCACAATGTTTGTCTCCTAAAAGGATAATTTTTCAGTGAAGATCATCACTTTCTCAAAACAAACTTAACAGTAACAAAACACAGCAAACATTTATGGAAAATGCAGGTGCTCCAGGTCAAAACAGTTTTTATCTGGTAACAAAATAAAACAACATGTAACTTCTTTACCTCATTATGTTAGTGCTTTGGGGTTTTGTTTTTTTTTTATTTTAATACTAAAACTTTTAAGCATTAGCCATCTCAAGCAGTGAGCTCATCTATACAGGGAAGCTATTGTGAAGTAGCTTACATCTGAAACTACACCAGGGAAGTACCCTTCTAACTCTCTCCTGCACTATACTGGTATGAAATACAAGTGAAGACTACTTCACTTTCCCTGCTTGAAGTCAGGCTTTGTTTGTAGGCATCATTACCTGAAAGGAGCACTGCTGAAGTGCAGCTAGGCAGCTCACACCAATCACACATCAATTTGCCCACATATTAGTTTATTAGTTCCCTAGCTTTTCCAGTCTCAAATTCCATTTTGGCTAGGCTAAAAAAAAAAAATAAAAAATCACAACCACTTATGAAGACTAGTCTTTGTCTAGGTTATCCTGCACTGGTAGTGGGGTTGGACTAGATAATCTCCTAGGTCCCTTCCAATTCCTAACATTCTGTGATTCTGTGAAGACAACCAAATTCTTATCAGGCTCAAAAGTCACCAGCCCTGTGTCCCTGTGTGAACTGGGCCTGAAAACCACTGCAATCAGGAAGTCATTCTTCCAAGCAGGCCAACCCTGAAATTCTATATTCAAAATGGAATAACTGAAAAACATTCTTAAAACTTCATATGTTTACAAATTTTTGTTCTAAGTGATTTGCACATGTTTTCATCAGCAGCATTATGGAGAACTAGAAAAGATATGTTAGTATTTTTTTAAGCAACTTTTGTATGAACCTGTACTTACTGAAAGCAGCCACTGCTCTCCTCAGTTTGGTTTGTGCAGACCTAGGTAAACAAATAATTTAGTCAGAAGGGAAAAAGAATAACCACACTATCACTAGCAGATTATCTCCAATTTTCTGTATATTTTCTATTCCACAACTATACACTGAAGTATGCTAATATATTATTAAAAGTTTCTGAGAATCTAAACTACTAATCACCAGCAATTGCTATTTGTTTTCTACACTAGTGAACGCCATTCAAAAATTAAGCTGCTTAACAGAATCTTTCCTGGGAGCATTTTAGCTTTCAACATTTTTTCACTAACATACTGATGTTTTTCTAAGATTTTCACTGTTCTTTAAATGAAGCAAAAATATGTGAACTGATGCCTCAAGCAAAAATGTACTGAACCTATCCATCTGTGTACCTGCACTTCTAATGTATTTATTAAGGTGGCATATATGTATTAGAGAAGATATGCAAACACTGTTTCAGTACATCAGAGAACATATAAAAAGGGAGTAAATTCTGCTTATTCCAGCCTTTACACTGGGCTGATGAGGACAAGACAGTCTATGAAAGGCAGATACATGTGCCTACAAGAGGTAATACATACCTTTCCAAAGGCATTTATTAATAGAAAAACTTAAATGTGCAGTACTGCACTCCACCCTTGAAAATACATCATACAAAGAACATTCATCCTCACTTGTTAAAGTACAGACACTTTTTAATTAGATTGTAAATTCCACAGGTTGCTCATAACATTCACAGTTCCAGTGAAGAGGGGAAAGTGAATGCATGATGTGCCACTGAGGAGCAGGAGCACAATGAGTATGTATGACAACATGTATTGCCATAAGCACTTACGAGCTGTCCCCCTGGGTTTCATTAACAGAATCTTCTTCCCCAGGAGTTTTTGTGTCCTCTTGCTTTCTAATCAGGAAGAACAGAACTGTGCCCACAAGACTGATAACAGTCAGAGCAATGAAGACAGTTCTGCGATCGCTCTCTGTGGAAAAACAAAAAAGAGAGTCATAACTAGGGGTGCAAAAGCAAATCAAACCAGTTCAACTATCCTCAAATAGCTACAGACATACTACACAACACTGTTTAAAAGGCACACAGAACTTCTAACTTACCTTCCACCTGTAGCAAAAGGTGCCCAGCTGCTGGCAAACTCCTCAGTTTTATGATGCCAATAAAATACTGGCACATTAACAAGCATCACTCGCATTTTCTGCCATCAAAAGGCAATGACCAAGGAGAAGCCAATTAACAAATGAAGTGTGTGAATAATTAGCAGAAGTACATCTTTCAAGACTTGTATAATTCAGAGTGGACACAGCAAAGTACCCCAAACCCCCTCTCATTTTAAAAAAGAAGCTCTTTACCAGCATCAGAAATATCAGCACCATAGTATGATGAACTGGCAGGATTGTCAACTCCAAAAGCCTTAAGCCCACAGAAACCTGGATTCAGCACACAGCTGGAGAAAGGGAATCACTGCCCTTGCACCAGCACTGCTGCACTAACCAACTCATCTGGCACAGGCATGTCTGTAATCCAGGAGTCTTTCCCATTTGCAAATACTAAGCAGAAAAAAAAAGGAAAAAAAACCCTTGTAATAGTGATGATTGAACCAGGGTGTAATTCTGCCTACTCTTGTATTTATTTCACCTTTAGCTTAAAGGCAAACATAAAATTGCTCTTCATTAATTAAAAATAACCTGTGCATGATTACAGATCAAGAAGATACTTCACCTTGAAATGCCTGTAAAATTTTCGTGTAGGTAGGAAAAGGAAGGAGGAATTGATTTTTAAACACTGTCAAATCTTCTGACACCAACATTTTTTAATAAAGAGGAGTCTCAAGACATTTAAAGGTGGGGGAAATGTAACAGCAGAACTCCCCCATAGTTAATTGCCCTAGTCTGTGGTTAGCAAGATCAAGGAAATTTAGAATGCAGAGAATTTCAAGCCCACCAGGTTGAGAGCATCTCTAATACTTTCAAGAACATGTAAACCTTTGTGCTAAAGGTGAAGGAATGTGGGAGCTGACCTATAAAAATTAACATGTGCTGAGCTACCAAGCCCATGTCTGTGGAGAACCCGAGAAGATGGATCTGACCGAGGCACAGACCACTCATCTCAACAGGGCAGTATTTCTAAAGCCTAATAATTCTCATAAAAAAAAAAATAAAAAATCAACATCTTATTCCTGGTTGACTACAGCAGAAGTACCCTCATCTTTTAAACATTAAAAGAACTGACCACTTCAGTAAATATTTGACTTTAAGACTCCAGTAAGGAAAACTCTCACAATCATTAGAGGATAGATCAATCAACCCTATATCTTTACAAAAGGTTTTTCCAGCAATGCTCAGGTTTTATAATTGAAATCTTAGAGTTTGCTCCATTTTCACCATTGCCATTCTCTTAGTTTCTATCCCCACCTATCTTTCCTTAAACAGTTGCCAGAAATCTTTGCTTTAAAACCACTGAATCTCAACCACTATCCAACTTCTTAAGAATATTAATCAAATACACTCTTCTCTAATTCCTGCTCTTTACCAGTCTAGCATGTCAAATGAAAACAAAACAAAAAACACCAAAAAAAACCCCAAAATCAAACCAACAAAAAAACCTACCTACAGTGTTGATTACAGTCCCATCAGGAAGTTAGTCACTGTAAGGCACACCAAGAAAGGGAGACTGAGCCCTCCACACACTCTTCTGACAACACTGCCAGTTTAAGCAGCAGCTGCCCACTCCCAGGCCAGCTGCACATCTCAACCGCTGTCTTGCTGCTCTACTCTGAACCAGAGTAATGATAATAATGATTATAATCATTATGATGATTATGATTATAATCATAATGATTAGTGCAGCCATGAAGTGAACCGGGGTTGTCTTCTTTTCCATTATTCCAGAGATCAATCAGTGTCCTACCTGATTTAGAAGGCTTGTCTACACCAGGAACTTCCCCAGGAAGGGTACAGTGTGTCAGTTAAACACACAGCCATCCCAGAATACCTTTCTGTCCCAAATAGGACTATATTGGCATAGAATTGTCTGCACAGCAAAATAATCCCAGAGTAGCTACTGGAGAAAATCTCTTCTAAACTAACATTTTGAATAATTGAATAGGCAAAATGCTAAAAGCAACTCCTCAAAGTGCACTGCACACAGGAAAACAACACCCGTGATACAAGGGCTGGGAGTACCATGGAACACCAATTAAAAAACACTCCAGAAACAGTCTCTTTAGGAAATGCCTGCTGTTGTGTTTTTCACCACTTTCCAGTTATTTCATCTGTTTATTGACACTACCATACTTTAGAAGATGGCTTCCCATAGAAACAAGCAGTACCCACCTGATATGTGAGTTTTCCCTTGCCAAGCGAAGTAAATGTAGAGGTTTCCAAAAAACAAGCTGTAAACAAAAAGGAGAACCCAGGTGAGCACCACTTTTTGCCATAAGATTAAGGTTGTAGTATCACAGTAACACTGATCTCTGGAAAAAATTAGTACTGTGTAACTGGGAACAAAATAAAGATACTTGTGAAAGAAACAGACACTAGCCACTGTCCATGCAAGCTATTTCCTTAATATAAAACACCAGACACAGTAGAGGACTCTTTCCCAAATCTTGGCTGTTCATTTTCAACAATCAGAACACAAGATGGTAGCAAAAATAAGGAATTCTACATTTTATTTGCCTCTTTCTCTAATTTTGGAAGGTTGCAAGTTAAAAAGCTGGCATTTAGGGAGATGATTTTGCAATACTTCCTTGGAAGAGTCACGTGTCTTGCCTGAAGAATTGCTCCAGCAACACTAAAGTGGCTGTTAACAGCTCAAGGGAAATCCTGTGTTCCTACTTACAGTGTCCTGAGATTTGGTAATTCTGAATTCAAAACAGCTTTAAAGCTTTTCTCATATAAAGCCACACATTTTACAGTAAAACACATTTTTAGATGGGTTTGTGGAAGCTGCTACTCTGCTAAGATGCTGCTATGTTCATTCCTGAATCCAAAACCTGAGGAACACAAGAAGCATGCCCCTGGCTCAGACCAAAGCTCTCCTCATGCAGCATTGCTCCCAGAGCAGCATAAGCAATGCCACCTACTGCAGGCTCACCAGCCTAAGCACCTTCTGCAATCCATCCCCCTCCAGACCTCCCAGTATCCAAACCAGCTGTACTAGGGATGTAAAAGACATCTCACTTCAGCAACGATCTGTGGACCTGTTGCCACTGAATTGGATTCCTTTTTGATCTTGCTGATCCCATCCAACACTACACTCTCCTGGGGCAGGAAGCTTCAGAAGTTCCATCACCCACCATATAAAGAAGCACTTGATTCTGTTTCAAACAAATCCTTGTTTTGCCAAAGCCCCCAAGCTCCAGCACAGCAGCACGTGTTAACAGTTCTACAGTCAGCTCACCTGCTGCCTTGGTGTTTTAGGAACCCAGAGTAATCCTCCCCAGATGTTTCCTCTCCAGAGAGAGAGAGTCCCAGCCTTTTTATCTCTCTTCAAGTCAGCAGCTCTATCTTCTTGCATATTTTTGTTCTTTCCCTGTTCCCTAATTGTACCAAACTCTCCTGAGAGGCACAAATGAGAACTGCACAAAACCTTCACCAGCAGCAATGCAGCATCCACTGCCTTGTTCTCAACTCCTTTCTTGACACAAAGCCTTTTGGAGATTTATTTTTTTTTGTTGAGGCAGCTTAATACCAAAGAATTATCAAAGACCTCTTCTCTGACTTCTGGCTGCCAGGTCCAACATTAATATCTTCAACTTGTCATGGAACAAGGACCAGCTGCTCCTCCCCTCAGGGAAAGGGGCTAAGAGTCCCAGAGGGGAACAGATCCAGCAGGGAAGGTGCTAAAGCCCAGAACAGCCTTGCAACACTTGAGCTACACAGGCAGAGCAGAACCAGAGTCCAGAGCATCATACCAGCTGATGCTAAAGCCTGAGGTGAAGCCAGTGGCTGCCACACAGGCCCACAGTGACCATGCAGAACAAAGCCAAGATGGGAAGTCAGTCTGAGGTTAGAGTCTAGGCCACCAGGATCCACAGCCAGGCAAAACTGGGGCTGAAGCTGAAGACCAGCACTCTTCCAATGCAGCTCCAAAGAACTAGAAGCCCAGGCCTGATCTTAAATGGAGATCCTGAGCCAACAGGCAGATGGGAAGGGTGTGGTGGAGGTGCCAGGTGAAGCTGTTCAGTCCCATTAGGCCTTAAGTACCCTCAGGATCCCAAATTAGCAGAGCCCTCCACAATCAGTGACATTTGTTAAACATGTCAAATGCTCCCCTAACAGAAATCTACCTCCTGTGGAGAGCCAGGCTTGTGATAGGAAGATTTCATTAGTTCTGTAATGCACAACAGCAGTAGAAATGGTGCTTCCAGCTCTCCCTCCAACTCCTCTGACTGCAGAGAACCCATGGAGCATTTCCTGATGAGTCTCCCACTCAAAAAAATAGAATGTATACACAATGAAAAAAAAAACAAATAAAGCTTACCTGAACTGTAACAGTGCCCAAAACACTCCACTGTTCCTGCCAATGGTGTTTTCATCAGAATTTACAGTCAAGCAGTTTCCCTGTGCTGTCCAGAGCACTGAAATATACAGAATACATTGTTCAGAAAATAAAAATATTTTATAGGCATACTCAATATAGGAAAAAGTAGCAAACAGAGTAAGAACAATACTGACCAGCAGCTGCAATGCCAATAAAAACAGAAGCAGTGTAGAAAGACCATGTAGCAGGCTGGATAAAAACAGCAATGTATAGGCTGGAATAGAACAGATCAGTTTATTGAACATAGACCTAAAGTGGACATTTCTCTTCAACAATTAGAGATTTCAGTTTGTTGGGTTTTTTTTTAATATATAGTCATTAATCTGAAACCACAAATTTTAAATCAGCACAGTTTGGAGATGCCAAGGAAAAAAAATGCACTCTGAGTAGGCTGAAGTACTCTGAAGTTACACCTCTACTGCTACTGACAGTACCTCTGCAAGATGACTGCCTCAGCCTGCACTATTTCATGGATGGCATCATAGCCTTAGGTATGAAAAAAATGAAATAAAGATTTCAAAGGAAGCAGACAAAATTCTAAATTACATACCTATAAAACACACCACTGACAACCATGGAAAGTTGAGGTCCCACTACTGCAACCACTGAAGGTGATATAAGATTTGATGCAGAAAATACTCCATAAATAATGGACATGCTATGGAAATAAACAACAAAGATTATTAAGCACTTCAAATAAAATAGAGGGTATAAGAGCAACTGATTCCAGAATGTTCAGCCACTTCCAAAATATCACATTAAGCACATATATAACTTAATTTATATATAACAGCATAACTTTTATGGCCAAACATTTCCTTCTTTCCTTCTGTTACCTTCACCCCCAGCATTCTCTCTGGGAGCACAGGAGTGCACAGTGTTTCCTGGGGGGCTGAACAGAGTCCCACACTATCACAGAGCAGCACATCTTGGAATGCAGTTGCCAACATGTAGTGGCAACCTGCAGTTGGCAAACTGTCCCTGAACAACAGCCAGAGCCTCAGTTCATCTATCAGGCAGGTTTTCATTTTCTGCCAAATTCCACAGAAGTTTCATAGATATATTTTGTGCCAGTTGTATTTTTAGTTTAAATTAAGACAGTAAACCCTTCAAACAGCCCCCATGTTGTCCTGTGTGACAGATTAATTTGGCATACACAAGGTCCCTATCAGCTGGGCTGGCTGTGCCAGAGCAATAAACAAACAAATGGCTCCTGGGAGTTCTGCTTCTCTCCCCTCCCACTGCTCCTTTCACATTTGTGTTGCAGTATTTCCTGGAAGGAGATCCACACCACCTGTCCTACAAAGGCAAACAACCTGTGTATAAAGGCAAACAACCAAGGCCTCAGTCAGCAGTTTTATTTCTTTTGAAACTTCCACATTCTTCACCTCCTAAGATAAAATGCTGAGAAAGGGATGACCATATGGTGGTCATTCTCCCTACAAAGAAAACCTAAAAAACAGGTATGTAGTCCAGTTAAAAATAATTCAGAGTAGAACTAGAATGGATGTGAGAATCCTGAAGTGTGTTATTGTGAAGTCAGCAGAACAGTACAATCTCTTGAGAGTCTCTCTACTAGATGGGATTATAACCAGCTTCCCCCTGCAAGGAGCAAAGTAACAGGAAGATCTGAATCAATTACCTTGTGTAGCCACTGCCATGAAAATCCGTGTTGTTTAAATTTGTGATCACAGTTTGCTGTGCAGAGAAAACCACACATTGTAACATGTTAGAATGCATCTTGCAGTTTGAGAACACTTGCTTGTTCAGTTTGAACATTAGAATTAAGCACTAGTAGACTCCACAACATACTTAATTTACAGTGTTAATTACAACTCACAACACCTCCACAATGAATGTGAAGGACATACTTGGCAGGGAAACATCTACACTGAAAGCAGTAATTCAGCATTGTACCACAATTTCATCAGGAACCTTAAAATATTTCACAAAACTTGTGTTTCACTGAACACCAATTTTAGGCAGATACATATGACAATCTTAATTTAAAAAGCAAGGAAGAAAAAAAAAAAGTTTCAAAAAGGTCTTAAACTGACCCAACTATGAGCTTCTGATAAAGAGTTTCCATTCTCTCTGGCTTCCCCTTATTTCCCTGTTCCTTTTTCCCTTGAATCAACTTTAGTGATTGAGAGACTGTGGAATTAGTGGGTAGCAGATCTGATTGCAAGTCACTTGTAAGAATTTTAATGACAATAAGTGATCTGACTGCAGGATCACTTGGTCCAATTCAGGGAAGTGCTGTGAACTGATGATCTGTGAGATCTCTGGGCTGCACTCACCTCTGGTATCATGCTGCAGCATGACTTCTACAAAAACTTTAAGTAGTTATTCCTGAAATGCACTGAAGGACATTGACATGTCTGAACCCTGAAAGGATTCTGTTTGCATGCAAGGAAAGAGAAGCTGCAGGATCTGTAGTCTCAAGTGGTATGTTGAAATCTAACTGTCCTTCAGGCTTGCACCTAATACTGGAAGCAATGTCAACAGCTCAGGAAGTTAGAGATCTGGGCTGAGTGTGTCAGCAGGATTCTAAGAACTGAAGTAGCAAGAATGCAATCTGCTTTTAATAGTTCAGTTGAAGTGTGTTATGCTCAGTTTTGCCTCAGCATGCAAAAAGATAGATGATAAAGCAGTAAATTACTTCTACAGTTGGAAAAGTGACTTGGCAATTTTAGCAACTGTGGAAGTCTGACTACTTGTCAGGTGTTACCCTCATGCTCCACCTCAATGTCTAGTTTATTAGAGCAGGAAAACATGTTAAATGGGAAAAAAACCTCTAATCAGAAATAAAGGCATCATTATTAACAACTTAGGCAACTGTTTTGAAAGGGACCATATAGAATAATCAGAAATAAGGATGGTCCAATATAATTCAGTTTTTAAACATTTAAAGTGTCCCAACAGTATATTAAAGTTTGATCATCTGATAAGATTAATGTTCTACTTTCTAAGCAATCTGGCACAGTTTACATGGGTAGCTGTGCTATCTTAAATAAACTGCTTAATTATCCAGTTAACCAACTTAATCTAGTTAACACTGAACCCAAAGAGGCCAAATGCCAAGGTATCCAAAATAAAGCAACTCTTAACAGTAGAGCACAGAAAAGAAAGAGTAACTCTGATAGAAATGTGGCATGCTTTGAAATTTACACTTACAGCAATATTTCCACAGGTCTGGAAAGCAGTGAATATGAACATGAACGAAACTCCCAAAATAATTATGTTGAAAAGTTTTTTTGATTCAGGAGACATTTTGTGGCTCCTTGGCAAGTCCTCAGCTCCAGTCTGGAAAAACTCTATTTTCTTTTAAAAGTTTCCTCTCAGCCTCTGTTAAAAAGAAAGAAGCAAAAAGATTAAAACAAAAATAAAGCTTCAAAAATGATGATTCTTTAGGGTTCCTCATTAGCTTCTAGAAGGTAATTATCAACTAATAAAGAAATCTAGTAAGTTTCTTAAATAATGTACAGCAAAATCAGAAACTCAAAAAAATAAATGAGCAAACAGAGGTGTGGTACAAGAGGTAAAGACCAAGGTTCTCTCTACCTTTTCCCATCAAGTTAGCAGAGCAGGCTGCAGATGTTACTGCTTCATGACATCATTTTCCTTCAAACGAAGCCGTTTTCCAATTACCAAGCTAGTTAATGAGCTCCGTTTCTTGGCATTGCTCTAAATCAGGATTCCAGTCCATAGCCTCCCAGTCACCTGACGGGGGAAGATGAGACATTGGCACACACGAGTCACTTCCATGCAGGCTGGGCAGGAAATAAGGAACAGTTGAGAGTGGATCAGCTGACCCAGCCTAGGCAGCCCCTGGGCGCTCTGGGAAATGCAGTTTTGTGGAAGGACACTTTTTCTACCTGAAAGGGTGGGAATCTCCTAATCCTTAAAATAAAACTATACCAGTTTTTAATGATTATCTCTATCCACTAAATAATGCTCAGCAAGGCAATAAAAAAAAGTCTTAGAAAATAGTCTAAGAAAACTGATAACTAGCTGAATTCAAACACCATCTGTACATCTCCTACTTCAACCTCCTGCCAAGGCAGGCTCACCAAGGGAGCAAAGACTCTTCAGAACCTTTCACTGCTTTGTCTCAAGGAGCAACATTTGTTTCTAGTTATCATAAGCCCTTAACATTTTACGTCACACTATTTCTAAATAACAAATGTAAGATCAACTGATCTTTAGGTTTCAAAGATTTCTGTTAAAACATCACCAAAACTGAATGAGGATCCCACAACTTCTTGTCACTGTTCCTGTCTTCTGTCTGCTCTGCTGGGCCTCTGAGGCAGGACTGGAGCAGCTGCACTGTTGACCACAGAGGAAGGGAAGAGATTATGCTAAAAGTTTCTAGGAACAGATTTTTAAAAACCTCTCAGTGTCCCACTCCATCCTTCCTCCCCTCATGCCAGCATAAGCATCCACCAAACTGGGCCAGCATGCTGGACCAATTCTTTCTGCAACAGCTTGTGCCAAAGTGAGTGAAACTCCCTCTGTCATTTTAGAGAAATAATTGGAAACTTCAAATTTTTGCTTAGGGAAAGGGTTTCAGCAGATGAATCAGAAAAAACCTCAGCAAAATTCTCTAGGAAAACAATATAGCACAAAGCTACACACAAATGTGCAGTACTAGTTTATTTCATTGCTTACGTTTTTGGTAGGAGGGAACAAACTGTTGCTTCTTGGTTTGTATTTATAGAATTGCTTATTTTATGTTTATTCCGTGCAAAATGTATCAAACACAATTGCTGTAAGAATAAAGATTTAAATTCTAATGCTGAATTTGCTTTCTCCTACCAATATTCTTACTGCCTTAATCAAATCAGTAGAGAGCCACCTCTTCATTTCTGTTCCTTAACATCATGATATAGGTGGCTAGAAACATTTACTGCTGTGTAAGACAAGAACTGGGCATTATCTACTAGGTACAAGCTGGAGCATTTTATTCAGCTTCCTAGGAGGGACTTTTGGTGCGGAGAAGCAGCTTTCAGACTTTCCCCAACAAATCTCCGGGAACCTGCCTGTCTCCCTTAGCCAGGGCTGTGCTGCTCCTCCCTCGTTCCACCTTCACCGCACACGCTGCGTGTAGAAGGTTTCAGACGATTCCCAGCTCTCGCAGGCACCGATGCAGCCGCCCGAGCTCAGCTGCGCAGCAGCGGAGAGTCAGACAGCTGCCGCCGCGGCTCTGCTCCGCACCGTGCGGCCATGGCTTCGCGGCTCTCCCGGGCACCGCTACCGGCCGCGGGGGAGGAGCGCCTAAGAAGGGCACACGATGGCCCCACCGAGTCCCTGGCAGCGTGGAGGCCCAGCTACTACGGGAGGGGGCAGAACACGGATCTCCCACAGCGGCTGTCCCGGGAGAACCGTCCCGCCGGCGGCCCAGAGCGCTCCCCCGCTCCCCTCACCGCGCTCCCGCGTCCGCCATTTTAAGCCACCACCTCCCCGCCCGCGCGAGAGGCGACTCTCTTCGGTCACGCTTTTTTTTTTTTTTTTTCTCCTCGCAGCGGGTATTTCCCGCCCCTCCCGCCCACGGCACGGGCGGGACTCGTCCGATTGCCGTTTTTTTATCGTTTTCTGCACACATTGTTCAAAATTTCCCCGCCTCCGCCTAGTCCTTCCGGGTCACGGCGGAGCCGCCTTAACGATCTTTTTCAAAGGCAGGTGAAATAATAATTTAGAGGACAGTTTTCCGTGCTCTGCCTAAAGTCACTCCCGGGATCCTTGGTCGGAAAAGAGAAAATAAGAGGCAGAGCAGGCGGCGCTGGGCGAGGCCGCGCGGCCCGCGAGGCGGGGCTTTCGCTTCCGGGTCACCACCGGCCATTTTGTGGCGTTAAGTAGTCGCGCGCGGGCGGCGCCCCGCTCATTTCCTCGCAGCGGCGGGCGGGGGAGGCCGGGCCTGGAGCTTTGCTCTCGATTCGGCCTTAGGCCGCCTGCACCCCGGACCCCAGAGGTGGGTGCCCGCTCCTTCCTCCGCGCCGAGGACCACGCGGCCTTTCCTTATGCCCAGTAGCTCTGATTCTTTCTGGACTCTGTTGGGCCGTCTCTCGGGCGCTCCCCCTCCGGTGTGAGGCGCTTCCTCCCCCGAGGGCCGCGCCGTCTCCTGACTCGCTCCGCTCTCCTCGGGTTTTTTCTCCGCTGCCGCCGCCGCCCCTCGGGGGCCGTTGCCCGCCATGAGCTACGGGCGTCCTCCGCCAGACGTGGAGGGCATGACGTCCCTCAAGGTGGACAACCTGACCTACCGGACGTCCCCGGACACTCTCCGGAGGGTCTTCGAGAAGTACGGCCGCGTGGGTGACGTCTACATCCCCCGGGACCGTTACACCAAGGAGAGCCGCGGCTTCGCTTTCGTCCGTTTCCACGATAAACGCGATGCCGAGGACGCCATGGACGCCATGGACGGGGCCGTGCTGGATGGCCGGGAGCTCCGCGTGCAAATGGCCCGTTACGGCCGCCCCCCCGACTCGCACCACAGCCGGCGGGGGCCACCGCCGCGCCGCTACGGGAGCAGTGGCTACGGCCGCCGCAGCCGCAGGTGAGCGCCGGGGAGTAGCGGACACGGGGAGCAGCAGAGTTTCAGTAAAGAAGGCGAGGGGACGGGGCTCAGGCGTGAGCCTGCACAGTGGGGGCCGTTCGCTTTTGGATACGTTCCGAGCGAGTTTGGTGGCAAGGTTGGGAGCAGCGAGTAGGAAAGGCGAGCTTGGTATGGAAAAGCACGTGGAGCTGCCTGGGAGCGGAAGGGTTTTGCCCTGTAGTAATTTTAGCCCCCGGCCACTCACTCTGAACAATGGCGCCCTCTCAGCGCTCACTTTCTTGCCCACGTGGGTCCCGTTCCGCCCTCTCGGTCCCGAGCACTCGCTGAAGTCTGCGGCGCCGCCCGCCTTCAACTTTCTAACACTTCGGGTTTTCTTCCTGGTTTGTTTCAGCCCGAGGAGACGCCGTCGCAGCCGGTCTAGAAGCAGGAGCCGCTCTAGATCCCGCAGTCGGTCCCGCTACAGCCGATCCAAATCCCGGTCTCGCACACGCTCTCGGTCTCGCTCCACCTCCAAGTCCAGATCTGCCAGGAGATCCAAGTCAAAGTCCTCGTCTGTCTCCAGATCCCGGTCCAGGTCAAGATCTCGGTCCAGATCTAGAAGCCCTCCCCCTGCCTCAAAGAGGGAATCCAACTCTAGATCCAGGTCTAAGAGCCCTCCTAAGTCTCCGGAAGAAGAAGGAGCTGTGTCCTCTTAGGAACATGGTAATGTACCTCGGGATCAGCACCCGGTGCATGTTACTTTACTGTAGCACTTAGGAGGGGTGTTGGGTAGTTCTTAGACATTAATAGCTTGAATCAAGAGAATTCTAATGGGGCACGTTGTTATCTGTGGCTTTTTTTTATGTTGGTTTGGTTTGGTTTTCTTTCTTGAGCAGTGCTTTTTGGTTATTGGTTTAGGGAAATTAATACCAAAGGGCTTTCTACGGAGAAGTTTTTTTTTTAACAGAGAAAAATGTTTTATTGACAGATTAATGGCTTGGTTTAAAATAAAATGTTGTATGAGACACAACCTATGATGAAAATGATTATTTCTTACTGTATTTATCCAACATCTGCATTTTCCCCTTTAAAGCTGCGGTCTCCTGTTTGCTAAAAGAATATTGGCCAGTATTGCAGATTTTAACTGATTTGGCTGATCCTCCAGGGACCAGTTTCTGTGGGCGTGTGTTGGAGCAGGTTTGTCTTTAACTGTTAAAGATACACTATCCTTTGATAACGAAGATGGGTTCAGTGGCCGTTGTACTGACTGGAGGTAATAACTCTTCTAGAAAAGTGGCAAATTCCTTCCAACGAGAAAACCATGGAAACTAGTTTTTCCTCGAGTCGACATCTTGGAAGAGGCATCTGAGGATACACTGGGTGGGGAAAGGATAGTGTGTCTTTAACCCTTCAAACTGTTTGGTCCTATTTTTTTCAAAGGAAAGGGCCTGAGCTAGTGCCGAAGTTAGATAACTGTAGCAAAATTAGTCACACTTTGTTTTGAATGCTAATTAGAGCTTAGTTAAGTCCTTATGAAGTGTTAGCTTTATAACTTTTAACATAAAAGTCTATTGTTGAACAGGCTGAGTTGAAGTTAATGGTGGCTTGGTCTACAGCCTGATGCTTGTTCTTCTTTTAACTAAACTGAAAGAACCATTTGGCCTCTGAAGCAAAGCTACACACAGGGGGGAGGTGGAACACTGTGGAAACTCCCAAAACTTAATTAAATAGACAAAGCCAGTTGAAACACAACTCTAGAAGTAAACATGAAGTCATCCCCACCACCAGGAGAGACGAGGTAGAAACCTGGCTGAATTTTTCTCTCTTCACACCTAGATGCATCAGATAAATGAGAGCCCATAAAGGACGTCCCTGGGGGAAAAGATCCGCTTGAGCCTTCAGCCACTGGAGAGACCCCTGGCATGAGCAACCAGCCGATGAAAAGGTTATTTTGTAACATTTTGTCTAACTTTTTACTTGTTTAAGTTGCGCCTCAAGTGGCAGATTTTACATTTTATGTGCCATTTTGTTGCTGTTATTCAAATTTCTTGTAATTTAGTGAAGTGAACGACTACCGATTTCATTATTGGCTTGGATATTTGAGGTAAAACTTCATTTTTGTTTATATAGTGCTGATTTTATTGGAAATTAAAACTGATGGTAATTTGCTGCCTCCAGTTTCATACTGAAGAACATGCAGCCACTATATGCTGAGTAGCTAACTGTCAAAAAATTATTCTCAATTTTGTCATCATTCCTTAAATTCTTCAGAACTTCAATTTGAAACTTACTGTAAATGTTTGGGTTTAAAAAAAAAAGTTTGAATTCAAATAGTAGCTTCAAATTAAAATTGTTAGAAATCTTTTCAGGTGACAGTTGATATTTGCAAGGATTGTTTTCTCAGACTCAATTCTAATCTCTTCTCTTATGTATTTTTGTGCACTAGGCGCAGTTGTGTAGCAGTTGAGTAATGCTGGTTAGCTGTTAAGGTGGCGTGTTGCAGTGCAGAGTGCTTGGCTGTTTCCTGTTTTCTCCTGATTGCTCCTGTCTAACGATGCCTTGTGCAGAAACAAATGGCTGTCCAGTTAATTAAAATGCCTGACAACTGCACTTCCAGTCACCCGGGCCTTGCGTAAAAATAATGGAGCATACAGTGAGCACATCTAGCTGATGATATACACACCTTATTTTTTCCAGAATGGTAAAACTTACCAACCTACATGTACGAACTTACATATGAGAAATGTAATGTTAAGAAAGAAATGGTTCATTCCTTTGTAAGTACTGATTGGTGTATCTTTTGCTTAAGACATTCTGTACTATACCCACTGTCTCTGTAGTTAATATTAAACATTTTTCTGTGTTAACTTTTCTCAATTTTATGTCTGAGTCAGCTTATTTTTAGCTTGAGAAGATTTCTGAAATTATATTGTCAATGTTTAACTTTTATCTAGTACCTGAATGCATTTTACTGCTTAGAAATTTAATCCATGGGGGTTGCTTTTAAATTGCTATGGGCAAATTTAACTGGTATTGTGACTAACTCAGCTGTTGCACTCAAGTGTTGCAGCCAGAGCAGGACATGGTCAGAGACATACTGAGCAGTACTAGTGGCATTTGCTGTGTGCTTGCCCTGACTCAATGGTCTGTTCCTTGAGAGGGGTTCATCTTACAGTGCTGGTTTTTTCCTTGATCTGGGCACCAAATGAATTGTAACTTCATGTGTCAAGGGTTTTTGTAATGCCTTGTTAACTGTTGTGCATGCATGTTAAATGGGAATGGAAACATCTGAATACTTGCAGTCTGGGTTGATTGAGGATTAAAAGTACTTTTCTACCACCAGAAGAGTTTGTATGTTCCAGGACTGCAGGGCTAGTGTCAGTCTGCACAGATTGATGTCAAAACAGGGGCTGGCTTTGGAAATCTGAACCTTTGGGAAAGCTTCAGTCCTGGGAAATTGATCTTGGAGAGATATTTTATCTTTTTGAGTGCAGCTAACTTCATAGTTCAAGTTGATACTCAGTTGGATCTTGTGGATTGTCAGGTTAAGCTCTTGTGTAGTGGGTTACATAATGGAATTGAGTCTTTGTGCTCCTCCAGAATACCACAGAGTAGTTAAATCAACAGCTACAGCTAAATAATTGAACAGCTTTATTTTTACAGTGCATGTTTCAAAATCACTGCTAAGGGGAGCTGCTTCCCACCAAAAATGCATGAGGTTTGCTGAGAACAGGGCTGTTTTCTGCACATCTGTGCTACAGTGAGCACTTAAGTATCATCTTGTATTGGAACCAATAAGCAGAATAAACTTAAATACCATCTGACTGGGCTAGTGAGATGATCATCATTTCAATCGTGTGTCTCCCTGGCAGAGAGGAGCTGGCCAAGTGCTCTTTGTCTGCACCAAAGGAGTGCAGGGGAACAGGGGTGCTCCTCAGCTTCCATTTGCAGAGCAGAGCTTCAATGGACCAGTCAGCACTGAGGGGAGGAAACAACCAGTGAGGGAAATCATCATCCACCTTCAGAGCCCTGCAGCAGCTGCAGGAGACTCTCCCAAGTTTAAATAGAACACTTTGCAAAACTGAGTTTCTAACTGTTTTCTAGTCAACAGTCAATTAGTGGTGCTTGTAGGTTCTTGTTTGGCTGGTTTTTCCTGCTACCTCTAGGGTTTACTGGGCTAGTACCAGCCTGATTCCCAGTTTATGAGGAGCTCCTCTGGAAGCAGTACAGGGGGGCCTCTGATCATAAGACAGGGAGACAGGAATGAAGATCTGAGCCTTACACAGAAGAGTTGAAGAGTTTACCTTCGGACCTGATACGTAGTCCAAAATTGAGCATGTGGATTCTTTTCCAGCAAGAAGTAAATCATAGTTAAAATATCTTCAAAATCTATTGTTGGGGAAAGAAAGCAGCCTTGGTGAGCCTCTGGGTTCTGGTAACAGTTGAAATTGTCTTATGTGAAATGTAATTAAAACCCAGGACTAAGTGTGTCTATATAAGCCCTAAGAAGGGGGTGGTGGGGGGTGTCTTATGCTTATGGGTCTTATGAGTATTTTCTGCTTGTCCCTCCCAATGGTATTTCTCTGTTTAAAACAATTACCCCAAGAATGACAGGTTCAGTGTCTCTGTAACAGCTGTCACCTGCTCTCCACAGTGTTCCCAGTGCTACTTGGACATTCAGTCCTTGCAGCTTGTCACCAATAAAGGATTCCCAAGTATATTAACATACCTTTTGGGTCAAAAAAGACATCTGATCCTAGAATGATGTCTATGGGTGCGAGAGAGAGCAGCTCGGGAGACACCCGCCCCCAGGTGAGCCCCAGGACAGGTAGGTGGGGCAGGTGGTTCAGCAGGCAGCTCCTCCGGCAGTTCCGCAGGCAGCCGGGCAGCTCCTCGCTGTCGGACAGCACCACCCGGGCTCCGCACTTGGCCGCCAGCACCCCGGGGAGGCTCACGCCTGCACCCACCTGAAACACGGAGAGGGAAGTGGGAACGCTTGCCCTGCAGCCCCGCGGGGGGGGGGCGAGAGGGGCTCTCGGCCCTACCTCCAGCACTCGTTTCCCGGGCAAACTTCCCCGCTGGGACCAGACGTACTGCGCCAGGACCACGGCGCAGGGCCATACGTACATTCCGTACTGCGAGTCTAGCACCTGAAACACACCGGGCACGGGGCTGCGTGAGGCGGGCTCGCTCCCACCGGCAGCCCCAATCTTCCCTAGCCCCGTCCCGGGGGCGGTACCTCCGGGATGCGCAGCGCCAGCGCCGCCGGCCCCTCGCCGAAGCGGTACCGCCGCACGCGGCCCCGCCGGGGCTCCGCCATGGCCGAGCCGCACCGCGGGCCAATCGCGAGCGGCGGCGTCGCGCACCGGGCCGCGCGGGCCAATCGGCGCCTGCCCCAGGCTTGGCGTCACGCAGAGCGCCGTCCCGGGCGCTCCCGGCGGCCTCCCCAAGCGTGGCGGGACGCTGCCGGTCCCGCCCTTGCTCCGGCGGGGCTGAACGGGCTCCTTCTCCGCGGGTCGGTGGCGCGCAGACCGCTCGTCGCTGTCAGGGGAGCGGCGGGCGCGAAACGCGCGCGCGTCCGCCAGGAGCAGGGTAGACAGGCGGCGGGAGGGGCTCCCGGGGCGGCCCCGCCGGAGAGCGAGCCCCGGGCAGCGCGGTCAAGGGCGACCAGCGCCCCGCGCCCCCCTCGCGTTACCCGCAACTCCCAACATGGCGGCTCGGCCGCGCCGCTTCCCGCACTCGGCCAATCAGCGCCGGGGCTTGTGCGAAGCGTGGCGGAAGAGGCCGGCGCAGGGAGCCAATGGGAGGGCGGCGGGGGCGGGGACGCGGCGACAGCGGCGGCAAGGGGGGTGAAATTTCTCGAAGGTGCGGCGGCCGGGCCGGGGCCAGGACCGGGCGTGGAGCGAGGCGGTGGATGGTGACGGTTCCCGGTGCTGCCGTTAACGCCGTCGCCATGAATCATAAGAGCAAGAAGCGGATCCGTGAGGCGAAGCGCAGTGCCCGGCCCGAGCTGAAGGACTCGCTGGACTGGACCCGCCACAACTACTGCGAGACCTTCCCCCTCAGCCCCGCCGCCTGCAAGGTGCGCCCCGGCCGGCCGAGGGGAACGGGGCCCTGCGGGGAGTGTGGGGGTGCGTCGTGAGACCCCGAGGGGAATTGGGAAGCTCTGAGAGGAGCTGGAACTCGGGGAGCGATTGTGGGGGGGCGGGGGGTCCTGAGGAGATGAGGGAGGCCGGAGGGGAAAGGGGGGGTTGGGGGAGGTCAGATGGGAACTGGGAAGAGGCCGTTTCTTGAGGCCAGGGTCCCCTTAGAGCTGGCGGGGCTGCTAGGGACTGTGGGATCGGGGCCGGGCGGGGTTGGGAAGGTCAAGCAGCTCCGCTCCTCTTCCCTCCCTCCACGTGGCGAGGGGTGCGGGGAGCTCAGGGCCCTGTCGGCGTGGGATGGGAACCCTCGGGGTTGCGGCGCCCACGGCATTCCCAGGAGCCTTCCCCGGAGGCGGTGAAGGGCGGGGGCCGGCTGGGGAATGCGGCGGGGATGTGGCGGCCGACCCGGCAGGAGCGGCCTCTCCACCTCAGGAGCTACCTCGGTGGGGAGAAGCGCCAAACGGCTTCGCTCTGCTGCTGTTAGTGATGGGCGCAAGGAGCGGGACATGGAAACCAGGGCTGCAGCCTTGGGGAGCTCAAAATAACGTTTAGGCAGCTTGATACCCTCGTGGTGCGTGGAACAAAGTGTGTGAAGCTCCTCCACACTGACAGTGTAGTTTTAGGATGTTATTCGCTCCTAGTGTCTACTCATGTTCCTCTCTTGGTTTTGCAGGATAACGTGGAGAGGGCAGATGCACTCCAGTTAACGGTGGAGGAATTTGTTGAGCGTTACGAAAAGCCCTACAAGCCTGTAGTCCTGCTGAACGCCCAGGTGGGCTGGTCTGCCCAGGAGAAGTGGACTCTGGAGAGGCTGAAGCGCAAGTACAGGAACCAGAAGTTCAAATGTGGGGAGGACAATGATGGTTATTCAGTGAAGATGAAGATGAAGTATTACATAGAGTACATGGAAACCACCCGCGACGACAGCCCCCTCTACATCTTTGACAGCAGCTACGGGGAGCATCCCAAGCGAAGGAAACTCCTGGAGGATTACAAAGTCCCCAAATTCTTCACTGATGATCTCTTCCAGTACGCAGGGGAGAAACGAAGGCCTCCTTACAGGTGCAGTACAGTGACAGTAAGATAAAAGCAGATATTTGCATCTCATTAGCCCTACCTAACTAGGTATGATTGTCTTTATATAAAACAAAGTGTTAGCTTAATGGCAGCTCATTGAAACGAACATACACCCATAGGGAGGGAAGGGTAGGTTCATGTATCACAATTGCTGGCTGTGACAGCAGTGTTGCTAACAACTGTGTTTTTATCTTTTCTTTTTTTTTCCTTCCTCCTAATTAAGTCGGTTTACTTCATGCTTATATATATATTAAAAATGTAGGTGGCTTTGGTTTTTGTATTTTTAATTTTTATGCATCATTGCTGAAAGTGAAGCTCAATTTCTTGCTCTATGTGCCTTCTCACTTACAAATTTTAAGTACCTCAAGCCTAGCTCCTGGGTTTGCACAAGCAGCTTATGTACAGTGTGGAATTCTGTTTAATTATGGATCAGTCCTTTTAAGGTAAAGATCTTAAGCTAGATTAGTATGAAATGTAGAGGCTCATTCTGAGCTCCCCTTCACATGATGTTGAGAGGATGGGATTTCACATCCATGTAGTCTTCTCAATTTTTTTTTCTTTTCATCTGATTGGAAAAGGATTGGAATGACACCTCATTCTTGAGGTCAAATGTAACAACCTTATATTTGGGCTGTTAGAAATCACTTCTGTATCTATCTATCTACATGATTATAACCCCTCATAACAGTATGAACATAAGCTGAACCCTCCCAAATAATTAATGCCTTTACAGCAACGTTCTAATTGTCAGAGAATGCCTTGCCCTTTGGATGAGGCAGTAATGTGAGGTTTTTAATTGTTTGGGGCTTTTAGAATACAGCAAGTCATGAATAATGGCACTCTCTTTGTGCAGCTTGTAGTCTGGTTGTACTTTTGCAGGAGTGAAACATGAAATTAATTCTACTTAAGATCACTAAAGTAGGTGCTTTTAGTGTTGAGACAGACCAATTTTGTAATTATCTTCTAAGAAGAGTGCAGGAGGCTGTGATTAAACACAGAAGCACACCAGATGAAGACTGTGGTAGAAGCTGAAATCCCTTACAGAATTGGGAACCATTTACCCAGGTTAGAGGTAAACTAGATAATCTGGTTGTGACTCACACTGCTGTCTCTTCCCCACCCACAGGCACATGCTGAGCTCCTTGCTTGTGATCTTGGTAGTCACAGTTCTTGTGCTTTGTTCTGAAAAATGTGGGCTGGTTTGAGGCTGTTATTTTTTGAGAGATGCAAGAGAGCCCTCTGATGCCTCCTGGAGTGAAGGATTTCATCTCGGCACAGAAGAGATTCCAGTGGTTTAAGAACATAGCTGAAAATCCATCAGGAAGTGGATTTTTCTAATCATATGATCAGGACACAAACTGTACAGGCTGGCCTCTGAGTGAGAGTGTCTGATAGTGTCTGGAATTTAAAGTGAGGACTTGTGCTGTTTAGAGTATCTTTATTGGAGTTGCTCCTCTTTAAAATGAAGTCAGTAATTTTGGAAGCCATTCAGTGGCTATTTTATTCAGTTGCTATTTTAGTCTGGGGGGAAGGTGTGTTTGTTTTTTTTGCTTTTAAATTGAAATTGCAAGTTGTGAAGTTTTTAATGGTAAATTAGATGCCTGTGGCAAACTGGATTATGTTAATTGTAAATTAAACGCCTGGGGGAAGATGCTGGTAAATTATAGTGTTGCTAAATAAGGGGTTTTTTTAATGTTCTGCGTGTGTAGATTCAGGTTATAGTCAGAAAAAATGGCATTGAATTGTGTGTTTCTCTGCATCCCAGACAGACCTTTATGTGTTTAATTTTGTTTGACTTAGTAAAAGCTTTGACTTTTCTGCTGGTGGTTTAATTAGCTTCCCAAAGCTAATATGAGTCCAAAGGGTGAATTGACAATAGAAGTGACAAACAGCTGCTTATTTACATTTTTATGGTACCTTTGTGAAGTAGGAAGAGTGCAGCTTGGTAACCAAATCCACAGTCGGTGCTAGCAAGTGATACTTGAGACCTACCTTTATTTATACCTGCACTGGAGAGGGGAGATAGTTTGGTCACTTTTGGTGGTTTTGAACCTTCCTGGGTATCAGCTGCCTGTCAGCCATGCACTGAAGGGGGGGGTCTTGCTTATGCTTTAGTTTTACTCGCTCTGCTGCCCATGAAACAATTATTGCTATATTTTTTCCTCTTGATGCTTGAAAGTCACCTCACTTAGGTGGCTTTGTCTGCTATGGCAGATCTTTCTGCTCTGTGACAGGGGAAATGAGCAATTGAAGCTGCTGCTGCTGTTATACAAGTATAGGAGACAAAGTTCTCCACTGGGAGAAATAAACCTTGCAAATGGGGATTGAGAACATGCACACCAGATCATGAGTGGTCACTGGAGAGTAAACTCCATCCAGTTAAATGTTAGAATGGGAAGCCTGTTGTAGAGGAACAGAAGGCAGAGGAGAAGGCCAGGCTTGTGTAACTTTGCTCTGTTCCTGATTTGTGTTGCTTTTTGTTTCTTCCTCATTGTTCTGCAGCTCTGGATCCCAATGAGTAGTGAATTTCAGAAAAACAGAAGATTAAGGGAATCTTCCTGCACAGTAAGAATCCTTGTGCAGGCTGATGTGACTTAATCACATTAATAAACCTGGAACTTACTATATGTTTTATTGAAGAACTGTTCAAAATATCAAAAGCTTTCTTGGCTTTCTTGTCCCAGAGTCATTCCTCTCCCAGTTGATGTTGGTTTTTAGGTTAAAGTTGTTGTATCATTTTGCTGTAGCCTGAGCCTAACAATCTCCAGAAGGTCAATGAAGGCTCCTTGTTTTCCAACTGTTTGTGAAATTAACAGTTGTCATTTTCTGCTTAATAGGAAGAAAAGGGAAGGTAGCTCTTCTGAATGATTTGATTGTTGTTTGGTTTTTTTTTCTCCACCACACAGATGGTTTGTGATGGGCCCACCTCGTTCTGGGACAGGAATTCACATTGATCCTTTGGGAACCAGTGCATGGAATGCCTTAGTCCAGGGACACAAGCGTTGGTGCCTGTTTCCTACCAGCACTCCCAGGGAGCTGATCAAAGTGACACGAGAAGAGGGAGGGAACCAGCAGGATGAGGCCATCACTTGGTTCAATGTCATCTATCCCAGGACACAGCTCCCCACCTGGCCTCCAGAATTCAAACCCCTGGAGATCTTGCAGAAACCAGGAGAGACAGTCTTTGTGCCAGGTACATACAGACCTCTTTAGCAAGGAATACTGAAAAAACCCACGTGATTTTAATATTTGTGTAGTAGGGGTGAAGAGAACATTTCAGCTTTCTTATACACCTCATCTCTCTACTCCGGGCTGTTTGAAAAGGGGTAGCTATTGCAAGGTGTGTTCTAAGACTGTTTAGTTGTTTTCTGAATGCCCAGGAATGTATGTGGTATAGATGACAAACAGGACCTGAGTTACAGCATAAGAAGAATAATAACTAATAATAAAAACTAATCTGCAGGAATATGAAACCATCAAGAAATAAAACATTAGAGGTGTTTGAGTGCTAATAACTCATAGACAAAAAGGTTTATTTACACTGTGGGAAATTAATGTCTGAATTTTGGAGCCTGGGTAGTCTGCACATAGATTTTCTTTAGCTGCAGGAAAAGAACTAGTTAGAGGCATTGACACCTTCCACCCACCTCTCTCTGGTTATGCTTCATCTTGCAGTTGAAATCAAAAGCTAAAGAAAACTGATCAAGATGCCATTCCTTCTGAGTGGCTGCACACTGTGTGCCCATTACAACTGGGGTTGAGGTGGCTGTAGGGGATAAAGCAGGTGAGTTCAGGTCCAAATTCTGACCCCTACATCATTTTTGTGCAGTGTGGCCATAGTTTCTCTCCATGCTGCTTGTCTCTAACACACAGCTGACTTCACATTTGAATAGTGCCTTGTGATTGTCTTGGCACTTCTGAGTGACTCCTCAGTGTACCTTCTGTTAAGATTTTGTAGCTGTCAGGTTCCATTAAACTTGGAGTTTTTGTGAGGTTATCAGTGGGTTGTAAGGACACCACTGTCTATTTTTATCCTGTGTGGGGAAACAGTTTTGTGTCTATTTTTAAATGAAAGCTTGGTCTGTAGTCATAAGAACCTTACTAAATCAGTATGGAAAGTGCTCTCCAGCTTAACAGAGGGGTCTGTATGCTTGGGGTTACAAGAGTTCTTGCTGTTAATAAAACATCAGTAGCCAGGGTGTTGCTGTCAGGTCAGATCTGCAGTACTGTTGCTGAGCTGGATAATTTGGTTGGAGTGTTGAGCAGCCTTTTATAACAGGAATCAATGAAGCATTGGAGCAGATGCTGCAAGAAGACTGAGGAGAGATGTTGTGGTGGCAAAGTCACCTGGGCTTGGGAGATACAGTCCAGTTTCCACCTGGGAAAAGTGTTCCCTGCTGCTCTTGAACTTGCTCTCTGCAGTGTTGGTCATTGGCACTCTCTTTGTAGGTGGCTGGTGGCACGTAGTTCTCAACCTTGACACGACCATTGCCATCACACAGAACTTTGCCAGCTGTACCAACTTCCCTGTGGTGTGGCACAAGACAGTGAGGGGGAGGCCCAAGCTGTCACGGAAATGGTACAGGTAAGAGCTTTAGTAGCTTTCTTTAACTAAACCCCCAGAATACTCTCTTGGTTTACATGCAGTGTTACTGTTCACAAGCTAACCATGAGATTTCTACTGCATTTAGGATCCTGAAGCAGGAGCATCCTGACTTGGCAGCCTTGGCTGATTCTGTTGATCTGCAGGAATCTACTGGTATTGCTTCTGATAGCTCTAGTGATTCTTCTAGTTCCTCAAGTTCCAGCTCCTCAGACTCTGATTCAGAGGTAATGGTTCTTGCTACCCTAGGTGATCCTTATCCCACAATTATATTGAGTTTTCCATACCTGGTCATGTGGACTTGGCAGTGCTGGATTAATTGTTGGACTCAATGATCACAGAATCATAGAAAGGTAGGGGTTGGAAGGGACCCCAAGAGATCAGTAAGTCCAACCCCCCTGCCAGAGCAGGATCAACCAGGGCAGGCCACAGAAGAACAGATCTTGAAAGTTGATCATAAAGGTCTCTTCCAACATAAATGATTCTATGGTTGTATGAGACTAATTGAAAGCAACTAAACAAATCTGTGTGTGGGAGGAACCTGTAGTCTTAGCAGGTTCTGTTTGCTGAAGCCTTCCTTTGTATTGCTAAATAAATTTGATTTGTTTGATCTATTCTTATATTTCATATAAAGCTGACACCTATTTATTTAAGACATGCTTGTGTAAAATGGCTGCAAAAAAAATTGTTTATAAAATGGGGAGGGGGAACAAGATCCAAACCAGGGACTGTCAGTTATGACAGGGGACTTTCTGGATACTGAAGTTCTCCAGAAGGCCCTGAGTTTGCTCTCAGAAATTCAGGTCCTTCTGGGAACATCCATTGTCATGCACCCAGCCAGCTTAGTGATTAAATTGAAGATGAAATTGTATCTGTTCAGGTTGTTTAAAATGCTTAATTTACAATATATTTCCCTTCTCTAATCTAACATGGCATGTTCTGTGGATATTGGCTCTTCAGGGTTACTGAGGTAGCTCTTAGGGTGAATTCCACCACAGCAACAGTTTACTTGGCTTTTCTGAGTGCTGGTTTCACCTCTTGCCATTTCAGTGTGACTCTGGCTCCGAGACAGAGGGGATGATGCACAGGAGGAAAAAGAGGAGAACGTGCAGCATGATGGGCAACGGTGACACAACTTCCCAGGACGACTGCGTGAGCAAAGAGCGCAGCTCCTCCAGGTGACCCGATGGCAACTCTTGGTTTTGAGCAAGTAAAAGACATTACAAGGCAGAGCTGGCAGACTTCAGATAGGGTGATTCTTCAGGACAGAGGGATGGAGAGCCAGGGCTTTCTTACAGAACACAAAACAGTTGGCCAGTGGTGATATCTTCCCTCCATCACTTAAATTGCTCCAAACACAAAAAACTGAAGGTTCTTGATACTCTTTTTTTAAAATGAGATATTTTATTTAATAAACATTATTATTACTTTTCTTTCTTGACTCTTTCAATAGAGAAAATAGTCTCTTTGTGTTTAATAGATGTGGGATATTTTAACTGTGCTCTTCAGAGAGTACAGTTAAACAGCAAAAAGTTACAGAAGGCTCAGGTTTCAATGCCTTTCAATGTCCAAACAGAAAGTCTTCAAGTAGCTGTACAGTTTCTCCTATTGTTTCTGGGATTACTTCAATTTGGCCCACTGTTTTATCTGTTCAAGGCAAAATGTATCCCAAACCTCAAATGACTGTGTTAAAAAAAAAAAAGAAAAAAGAAAATAAAAGCAAGTTTCTAGTGAATCTGAAGAGAAAATTAATTCTGCAGAACCAAGAATAGATACCATTTAGGATATAGTTGCTGAGGAAGGAAATTTGCTGGACTTGCCACGTCAAAACCAGTGAAATACTGGAAATCTGGGATTGTACTGCAGGGAGGAACTTAAAAATGCTAAATGAAACATTTTTCCACCTAGAACAGAGACTTGCCAAAATTCTTAAGCCAGCTCTTTGCAGTTTGGTCATCTGCTGCTGTATCAGCAGCCTGCCTGTGTTAGGTGCTCTCTAGTTACTGAGTGTTGGATGCTCCAGATCTGGCACAGATAGCAGTGCTATGATGACTTAGCATATAGCCTGCTAAAGCTGTGTGATAATCATTTCCCTGAGGGCTTCCAGGTTCCCAGTATCATGTCTGACTTCCCATTATAGGTACTGCCTGAAGGCCTGTTTGCTCCTGTGCATGCTGCCATTTCTCTTGCTGTGATGTGTGGCTCTCTGGTTTTCAGGAGCTGCTGTAACTACCTACAATTGGATTACAAGTACAGAGCACCCTTAAACAGCTGGAGGGAACTGTCCTAACTGCTTCATTTGCCCTGGAGGCTTTAACAATTACAAATTTGTTTGTTATGGCATCGTGAAATCCCAGTGCAGCCAGTGTGACTTCAGGCAGGGAAGAAGCAGCAGGAGACACAAACCTTAATGCAGACCCTGGTTGTTTGGTTTTTTTTAAACCCCAGACTGAAGATGCAGAGCGTGTGTTCAGATCTGAAAATCCTGTGTGCTTTAAGTTGTCTGCACTTCAAATTTTCCACCAGATGCCTTAAATATCCAGAACAAGCAGGTTGCTTTCCAGGTGTCACTGTTGTTCCTCCTGTAGGTTGATTGTCAGCATGGACGGGTGGGTGACAGCTGAGTGGATTTAAACAGTCCCAAACCTAAACCTTCTATCTTGTAGAAAGAATGTGCCTATAATTAACCCGCATGCTGCCACCTCTTACCCTGCTGTCAGGGAAATGCTGTAGCTGGTTGACAGGCAGTTGTACTTTTTTTGACAGGATTAGGGAATCTTGTGGAGGCCGCAGCTACCCCTGAGCGACACCAGCGCCCGCCTAGAGGCAGCTGCCGACCGAAGCTCTGTTAGCAGCCGGCCAGCTCTGTCCTACCCCCTCCTGCTTCTCTTCTCACAGCCCTTACATTTGGGTCAGCCTTCTTCCATCGAGACACCCGTCTTCATTTCTGTGCTGTCAAAGGTTGGCTCCTTTAACTCCAGGGGAACTCCCTGTCTCTACGTTCTCGTGCAATGCTCTGTCTCCCCGCGCCCCAAGTGAGTGCACTAACAGCCCAGCTCTGGGTGAGGACGCGCCACGTAGCTAACGGTTCCTGTAACTGGCAAGAAGACGATGGTCAGTTTTTAAAGAACTCTTTGTTTTTGGTTGTGTTTTTTGTTGAAAACCAGCAGGTAAATGTAAAAACCTGCCTTGCTTTGACACTGTCAGATGTTTACATGTTGTCCTGTACACTTGAGGAATGAACACCAGCCCTGCTGGCCTCATCTGAACGTCCAGCGGATCTCGCACCAGAATTTCAGGACAGGGAGGTGGTGTCAGTGCTCCAAACACTGAAGCAACTTCAGCAGAGGTGACCCCCAACCTGAAGCATCTTCAGTGGTCTTAATCTACACACGTACAGGTGCAACACCTTAACCAGCAGCAGCCCGTTTACTTTGGCTCTGTGTCTGTTTTGATGACTGGTAACAGAGTCACTAGCACCTTGCAATAGGAAGCATGATGAGCAGGAGAATCCTGGAGGTTCTTGCATAGCAACAACTGTGGGGAAAAAGTGTTTGCCAGTAATCCCACTCCTTTAGGTGCAGGTGTGATGTTCAGCACTACACAACAACTGACAAAGTCCAACTCCCACGTGATAACAGCAGTTTGGGCTTTACATACCAGGCAGGTGCAGGCCAGTGCAGTTCACAGACCTAAACAGCTTTTCTTTGAAGTTATGAGTTCAGATGTTTCTGGAACTTGCAGTGCCAATTTTTAAGGACTGGGAGGGGATCTATGTTGTTTTATGCTTTTTAAAAATGCAGTGTGTTGCTTAAGTCTGTGTAGGTGGGTTTGTATTATGGTCAGTAAAGCTCTCATCCCCAAGGGATCTGTTGGAGCTGCTGGGTTTTTTATCAGGGGCTTGTGCTGATAGTATAAGTGTAGAGGTCTGGCTGGCTGGAGATGTGCTGCAAGGAAATAATCCTTCTTTTCCATCTGAACAACACAGCCAGAAGCAACTGGTTTGAGGAGCTTCCTTGGGTGCTCTCCTGAGACCCAGGAGGTGGGTATTAGATCTGATCTCAGCTGTTCCTCTTTGGGAGATGAAACGGGAAAGCAGAAGTGGTGAGCATGTAGTAAACATGCAATAATGCCTGGTGCTGGCAGCAGAGTTAAAAAGCAGATTGGCAGCCTCTGACTTTCTTATCTATGTTGGGTTTGATGGAGCCCAGAACATTGCCTGTCTGGGTTTTCTGATCTGTTTTTTAACCTTGTCTCTTCCTATTTAAACACTTCTTCTGTTCTTGAAGACCAGGCTATATCCTGCTGTAGCAGGGAATCCTTGATACATTTGTCAGGATACGTGTTTCTGAATCTTCTGTGCCAGTGGTTTTGTGTAGGAGCAGCATGGTTGTGGAGAAGCAGAGAGACAGAGAGTGGGTTTTGGCACAGTCTTTAGCTGTCCAGGCTCCTATGTGTCCTGTGAACACCAGGCACATGTGAGCATTCTTGCTCTGTAGATTGCTGCATGTTCTTCCACAAAAGTCTTTTCATCTCTTGGCATTTCTGCCCAAGGTTGCCTTTTCCCTGCCTGTTTGGCCAACCTGGGAGCCTGCACAGGCTGCAGCTCTGCCTTCCAGATGAATCTGGGATCTGGAGAGTTGAAGGCTTGGAAGTCTCAGCTCTGTCATGGTGAGGGAAGTCCTTGGAAGTCTGTCCCCTGGCTTCCTTGCTGGCTTGACAGTGTGTCAGGGAGGTGGCTTACACTGTAGCATTTGGCAGGGTTCAGTTCTGCAGTCTTAACACATGCACAAAAGCCTGGTCACCATGCTGGGAAATCCACCCCTCTATCACCAGGGGCACAGCAGGAAAATTCAAAGTGCAAGGTACTCCTCCGTGCCTACCAACTCCTCCATGGTGTGACATCAAACCATTTCAGATGGAAACCTCTGTGTGTCCCTCTCAGAGCAGCAGGGTGGAAGGGACTGCAGGCCCTGTGAAACCAGCATCACTGCACTGGCTTCTCCACAAGGCACCTCCTGGTAGGAGACAAAGGTGTATCTGTCCTGGCTCCCTGGGGATCGTGACTCCTGGGATCTCTGGTTCTTCTGCTTACAGGCTCTTGCCTCAGCCAAACTGGTGAGTTTCTGTCNCAAAACAAGGCTTTTTGTTTTCACCAGAGTTCAGCTGTTGGCATTTCATGGCCTGCTCTACATGGGAGGACCTGCTAGATCGGGGATTTTTTTTAATTAGAACTAAATGATCTCTCATCAGGGAGTCAGTCAGCTTCAGTGGCCTCGCAGGAAGGCAGGGTGCTGGTGCTTCCCAGGCCTTCATTCTAGGACAGGTGAATGAGGTTAAAAACTGTGCTCCCCTCGTGCCTAGCTCCCAACCTGTGGGAGGCTGACTGGGGAGAGTGGGTTTTGTGCTCTCACTTCTCCAGGCTTGTGCTTCTCGGGGCATCCATGTCTCTTGTCCACCCCAATGCTTTTGTGTACTGTAGAGCCCCTGGAGGTAGCAAGCTGTGCTCCAGCACCCCAAGCCAGTGGCTCCTTGTTTCTGAGGCTGCTCTGCCACCCGCGAGGGGGTGCTTTGTGGCCCACCCTGTTCCCCAGGGATGGGCTCAGAGAGCCTCCTGCTGCACTTGGGCTGTAGCTTCCCGACTGCTCTGTGTGTCAGTGTTGTCATCCTGCCTGCTTGGTGGAGAGATTGGTGAGCTGGCCACTCTTGTGGGTGTGTTACAGCCACTGCAGGCGGGTCTGACACAACAGGTGAGGAGTCAAGGCAGAAATGCCCTGTTGGGAGTGGAGCTGGGAACAGTGGGTGCACCGATCCCAGCACCTGTTCCCTGCACAAGTGCTGGGGAGCAAGTGACCCCAAGGCAGGGCTGATGAACCTTCCTCCCCTTCCCAGCTTGGGAATGCTGGCTCCACTTCATCTTCTCAGTTACATTAAGCCTCTCCAAATGCTTAGAAGAAGGACAGCCACCTCTTTCATAAGTAACCAAACCCCTTTTCCTCCTGAACTCCCAGGCACTGTGGGGCAGGAAGCGACCGTTGACTGAATCAAATCAAAATGCCTGTGTGGGATAATTGTAACCGGAGGATTTTGGCAACCCCCTTGCAAAGGGGGAAGGAAATAACTGACCCATTTGACAGTCACACTGTCAGCTCCAGGCCCTGCCACTGCTGTTAGCTGCTTTATCACCCCATCCAGCAGAGCTGGGATACTCTTGTCTTGTTTGGATGATTGTGTTTTTGCTTTTTATTTTAAATAAAATCAATTATTTTGCATTACCCTGTTGGCTAGTCGCTCTTTTCATAACATGGTCTGGAAAAAGACCTTACAGGTGTACACCTCAAGTTTCCCAAAGCACAGCAGGATGTGGAATGGTGTTCAGGTGCTAGCTCTGAGGGTAACTCCATAGCTCTTTCTCCCCCATGAGAAGTACATCTGTCTGGCAGGGTGTGCTTTGGAAGCTGCTGAGACTGCGGTGGCTTTGGGATAAGGTTTGTGTTGGTAGCTTCGTTACTATACTTAAGTGCCTGCTTTTGTCCCTCCCTGTGTCTGTATTACAAGAAGTCTTGTATTTCTCTTGTGACCTCATACTGGTGGGATGGAGTTCTATCTGCCAGGTGTCACGTGCTGCTTTCACTTCACTTCTGGCAAAGCTGTGCAGTGCAGAGAGTCCCTGTGGAAGGACTGGACCCCCAGAGAGAGCTGACTGACTGTCCCCCCTCCCCCCCACCTGAGGCCTGGGGAGAGACCAGTATGTGAGGGCACATGCTCCTGTGTGGCTGAAGCTGCCTCTTAACCAGTTTGGGTGTGTAGTGGAACAAGGATTGGGAAAGGGAAAAAGCTTGTTTGTGTTGTTAGTGAGCTTTGTTGAAACCAATGACTGTAGGTCAATAAGTTGAAACAGTGTGGGACAGCAGCCTGCAGGCTTTTGAAATATTTATATCAATATATTGTAGAATGAAACTCCTCCAAAGAGTAAATGGGCTTGTGGCAGCAGGCAGCAAGCTTACTTATTTCTGCATAAGCCTCTGTTCTTCCCAAACACTGGTGCAAACACTCTGCTTGTTCACTGCCATGTATAAAGCCTTTTTTTTTTTTTTCTCCTTTCCAACTGCTCCTTAATCTCTCTGAGCCCTGAACACATTTGCAAGCTGCAGCCAGGCAGCCACAATTGGCAAAGCAGCCCCTGCTCTCCAATGCTCTGGGCACGTTGCATGTTCCAGGAAATAGTAGGAACTGTGGTAGCTGAAAGCTGTGTAGAACTGTTGTAGGAATGCTTTTATAACCTATCTCTTCTGCTTTCCATTCCCAAGAGAGATGATTTTCTGTTTGCCCAGCTTCAAGAGAATCCCTTTTGCTGGGATTCAAAAGGTACTGCTGGTTCCTCCTTCAGCAGTGCCATTGTGGGCTTGCAATCTTGATTTATTTTTATTCCTCTGATTTATTTACCCATCTTCCTCTTTGTGACAGTTGCAGCCTAATGCCCCATTTCCACAAGGAGCACACAAAGTTACTATTTTTTTAGTTGCCACTGGAGAGCCCACAGGACAAGGTTACCTCAGTGTGAACACAGAGGTTGGATTGTTAGGGCTGCACCTTTACTGATGTTCCTGCTCCTTTCCTCCAGGTTGATGGAAAAGCAATTAACTGCTGGTATTTCTTCTGCAGCAGTTAGAAAGCAAGTCAGAGAGAGCTGAGCTGCACTCCTACCTGAGTGTTAGGTGTGGCACTAAGTAGCTACGTGGTTTAAAACCGGTTTGGGACTGAGTTTAGGTGCTTGCAGCACCTCATCGATTTTTCAAGGCTCCTCTGTGGGGCTGCACCTCCTCTGTTTCTGGAGGAGTGTCAATTGAGGCAGGTAGAGCTGATTGGAAATGTCTCCAAAAGGAAATCATAATTCTATGCCCCTTCTGGTTTGAGAGCTGCTGGTGGCTCCCACCTCTCTGTGATGCCTGTAACTTCTTGTTCTCTCCTTCAACAGAAGAACCTGAAACTGGGGAGCTGCCACCACAGCCAGCATCTGTGCAGTCTCATAGGGGGAGGAGGAGCTGGTACAGCCATGTCCCAGCTGTGCTAGCAGGGAGGGCACACCAACATTTCATAACCTCTGCTCTGATGCAGTGCTGCCTTATTTAGACCTAAGGCCGTGTCTGTTCTCAGCCGCTCTGTGGCAGTTGGGGCTGGACAGGCTGCCAGTGTCTGTGAACCTCTGGTTCTTGGCTCGTATCAACTCCCCTTCAAGGGCAAGGCCAATTGTACAGCTGCTTCAAAAGTTTGAAGACTGTCAACAATTGTTGTAGCTGAGGGATTAGACTGGAAAATGAGTTTTAACATGGTGGATGAGGAGCTGTACTGGAGGCCCAGCTAGCAGAGGGGTTAGTGATGGGAGCCTAGAGCTGAAGTTGGAAACAAGCCCTTAAATGATAACTTTGGTAGGATCATCCCTGTCAGTGGGAGTGAGGTTCAGCCATCCCCACCTTGTGCTGGCTCTAACCTTGTGAGCAAAACTGTAGTTTTTAGTTTTCTGCCACTTGGGAATTTAACTGCCTGTCTGAGCACTGCTGCAGTGTCAGAGCTGCACAGGGCTGGCTGTGGAAGCCAAATGCACAGCCAGGCACCTTAGTGACCTCCAAGCCTGGCTCAGCTGAAGAACAGGGCAAGGACAGTGACGGTTACTGGGAGAGCTTCTAATTTCTGGTGTCAACACAGGGAGGATGTTGCTGTTCTTGGCAAGTGGTATTAGTGGCTGGGAGCGTGACTGGGCTCACAGAGAGAATCTGCATTTAGACCAGATAAAAGACAAACGTGTGCTCAAGCTTTACAGTGGGAGACCCTGGAACACAGAGTCATCTGGAGCAGGTGCTGTCTACAGACACTAAGGTCTGTGCAAACCAGCAGCTGCTGCTTTCCCTGCTAGAAACCAGCTTGTACCTGCTCACCTCACTGCACAGGATCCTGTAGCCCTGTGCTGGGGTTCCAGCTGTGGTGGAGGGAGAGAGAGGTGTTGAAACCCATCTTTTCTCCAGCTGACTTCACTGCTCCGGGTGGGAGTGTGCATCTGTGTGAGCAGAGCTGCTTGGAGCAGCTACTCCCTGCTCGGTTTGTGTGCTGCGGGAGGCAGGAAGAACATTCAACCTGTTAAGTCAGGCCTTTTTCGTGGCTACAGAAAGTTTTCCCGGTTGTTCAGGCCGTTATGCTGGGAGAGGGGGAGCAGTGCTGACCGCGGGGAGCCAGCAGAGCCAAGTCCCTCGCGTTGCGCGCAGCAGTTTCCGTGGCTGGGACGTCTCCTGAGCCCCCCTTGGCCGGTGAGGCTCCCCAGCTGTCACCCAGCCCTTTGCCCCCGCTGCAGCCGGCAGCCGAGTGCCCTATGAAAGCAGGTTTTGTGCGGGGTCGGGTCTCTCTCGCAGCCCTGCAGAGCTACTCTGCTCCCGGGAGAGGGCAGCGGTGCTCCTGCGGCTGCCCCTGGGCCAGGCTGGCGACCCCCCGCTTTGGAACACGGGGATCCCCCCCCCCCCCCCCGGGAGGATTATTCTCCCCGAGCCCCTGTTCTGGGCAGAGCTGACAGCAGCTCCCCGGCAGCTCGGCTGACCCGGAGAGCCCAGCCCGGGAGCCCGCCTGGCCCTACCGCCGGCTGGAGCCACCCCGGCCCGCAGCGTGCGGCTGCGCAGCAGGAGCCGCAGGGATTAATGTTGCTGTTGGGTTCCAGTCCCCTCTCGGTTTTGGAGAAACCCTAGTGATGGCCAACCTGGGGGAGTCCGGCTCAGGCGGCGGTGACACCAGCCCAGGGGCGGGCAAGCATGAGAGTCACCATCAGCTGCCCTGAGCCGCCTGCTCTGCCAGGCACTGGGTTTTCCTGCCGACTTTGGCAGTTCCGAGAGACAGCAGCAGAATACCCGGTACCAACGCAAGCTGGGGGATGAAGGGATCGAGA
>VYZU01014164.1:0-11942 GCA_013401355.1 Ceyx cyanopectus | reverse complement strand
ATTAGACAAGCATGATTTCCCCTTACGGAATCCATGTTGACTACTTGTAAGAAGCCTTCTTTCCTCCAGATGCTTAGAGATGGCATCGAGGACAAGTTGTTCCATTACCTTTCCAGGGATGGAGGTGAGGCTGACGGGCCTGTAGTTACCCGGGTCCTCTTTTTTGCTCGTTAGATTATACTTAGATAATATGATCCTGCCTGGCAGGGGGGTTGAACTCAAAGATCTCCAAGGTCCCTTTCAGCCCCTAATACTCTGTGATTCTGTGATAGTGTGTAGTGTAGGTGACATGGGAAGAGCATGTGAAACAGGCTGTCCAGAAATTGTGATAATTTCTTTTTCTAGGTGTTGGGATTTCCTAGAAGAACTTAGATATTATTAAAAAAATCCACCCTATTTAGACAAAAAGCAGAATGGAGCTCTTTGGTGACAAAAGTCTCATTTTCCTCTTGCCAGTGAGCAGGTCAGGTGTCTGGAAGCCTACTAAAGAATCACATTTTCTCATGGATCACAAATGCAACTTCCACTGTATATTTATTAGTGCGTAGCTTGCTTTATACATTCTTAAGTTAAAAAACTTGTTTGGTTTTGTTAGTTTTCTCCCTTTCTCCCAAATCCTTGATTTATTTGGAAAGAGCAAACCTCATCTCAAAAGGTTTATCATGTGGTTGAGGCAAACCAGTTCCTCTGCCTGCTTAAAATAAGGTCTCATTTCTGAACATCATCCCCATCTTTTATATCTATATATTTTTGAGCAGGGATGTTTAAAATGAAAACTTACTTTTAGATTAAAGGGTAGAGACTTTGTCCTCTCATTTTGAAACTTCAATAATCTGTCTTTTCATGGTCATTACATTGATCGATCATAGTCATTTAGAGGTAGAGAAATCCTTTGGGATCCTACTTCTGGAAGTTTTCAAATTACGACCCTCTTTCCAACCCTGCTACCAAAGTTACTGATATAAATCAACATACCTGTCACCTTTCAGCTTCTACTGTTTTACTTAATTTACTATTGTGACTACAAGGTGCACTTTGGGGGTTGATCTGAACTGCCAGTGTGCTGGTGGTTGTACCAGTATGCTCCCACTCTGTGTGCTAGAAAGACTAATGCAAAAAATAAACCACATCAGCCCTCTTTGGGTAAATTAGATGACTAAATGGATCTTGTTAGTCATAAACAGTCGTTTGCTATACCAGTGTTCATGGTGTCCTGTTAATCTTTCATTGAAAAAAGTTCAGTTTTCTAGACTTTTGGTCCACTCAATTAATTCATTCAAGATTTTGTGAGTATAGGTTGAGTACACTTGCTTTTATCTGTGCAGCTTTCCAGGTTTTAATTTGTGTTTTTAATACAACACCTGCACACTGTAAGTTTCAAAATGAGTAACCACATTTTCCACCTACTGCAAACTCTTTTTATTCTTATGTCCTGCTAAAATTTGAATTAATCTCTTTAGAATTGGGTCATTTGCATTACATGCTTGGGCAGCTTTCAGTAAGTTTCAAGTCCCATCAATTATAAAGTCCTTAAATTCTCTGTCTGTCTTAAGTAATTGGTTCCCTTAGGTTTTCAGAACTTTCACTTCTGCAATAAAAACATATTAACATCTATTTTATCTACCAGTGCAAACTGGGATGGTCTTCATTCTACTCAAAGGCATTTTTTACTGCTAGATTTTTTTATAATCTCATCACTGTTCAATAAAAGTCAAAACATCTTAATTTGGTTACTCAAGTGGAAAATGCTGGTTGTAATTGAGATACATGGCTCCTATAATTCATATCCAATGTTTGACTTTATTTCATTTCACAGACATACAATTCCACATTGTATTTTTTCTCTGCTGTGTTAAGATGATCACTGTTCATAGGCAACCTGATTTTAGGAGCATATCTGGAGTGTTGTCTGGACTGTTTTAAGTCAAGAGTCTACAGCATCTTTTCAACCATTGCTATCTGTTTATTATTTCACTGCTACTTCTCTAATTATGTTAGTCTCAACCTTTTTTCTTTTACCCATTCTGTGTTTGCCTGTTTAAGTCCTATAACTCTCTTGTTTGCTTATTGACTAGTAAACTAGAATAGTCTTTCAGGTTTTCTTTAGGGCACTTTGAATTGGTATAAGATAAATCCATTGAAAAAAAATGAGGTAGAAAAATAAAACACAGGCTTGATATTGCAGGCAAAAAGCAATCTGTAAGTGGTGCTTCTCTATCATTAAATTTGTATTAATTGTATGGTGGTTAAAGGACATGTGGGAAATAACACATCTGTGTCAGTGATAATATTTTTTGCTTGCTAGATGCCAGTTTTAAGGAAATATTTTATGGTCCCTAATTTTTTTCCACTTCTTATAATTTTCCCCTTCACAAATGATACAGGTGATGTATCCTGAATGAATCATGATCATTCTAGCAGAGAGGATGCCATCGCTGACTGCTGAACAAAAACATCTGCTCAGTATATATATGCTCAGTGGAATTTTCTTTTTCTACCCAGATTACTGAAGGATAAACACACACAATAATATTTTTTAAAAGTAATAGTTTAAGATATGGAAAAAGCTATCCCCTCAAAATTATTCAAATCTGAAAATTTTTACTGTTCTCAATGAGAAGAATTCACTGTTCATACCTCCAAGCTGTGACTTCTGCAGTGTTAGTTTGGTCATTTAAAATAGGGGAAAAATGAAGCACCAACCCCAAACTGCTCCTTCGTAAAGCAATATACTATCATACAGGGCTAAATTTTATTACTGAATGAACAGGGGGTAATGAAGGAGTTGTGATACATTAAATGGGGTATTTTTATTTAATGAAAATATTATTTTTCAAATGTTTCTGGAATTTCTGTTCAGCAATTGATTTTGAAGTATAATTTTTTAGAAAGCAATGGGCATTAGATTTTTTTCCTGAGGAGAAATTCCAGGGTTTTTTTCAGTTGTGCCTTGAAGTATCAGATATTAACCCACAGGGGACATAGAATACTGAATTTTCTGAACCAATCTTCTGAACCATTGTGGGCAACTCTTGTTTAAGAAATTGCATATTAGTACATGAGAAGCCTAGGCTGTGTTTGCTTGCTTTATAAAAGTTATAGATGACCATTTGAAATTTTATCTTACTTTATAAAATAATTAAAGAGTACTTACCAAAATTACATAAAGATCTTTTTACTACTGATTAAATAGGAAAAAAATAAAAATCTATTCTAAAATTGTCAGCTACTCTTCCTTTTAGTGGATTTTTTGCTGGTCTGAGATTTTTCTTTATGGTTGAGGTTAAGATAGGAACATAGAATCATAGAATGATTTGGCTGGAAGAGACCTTCAAGATCATCAAGTCCAGCCATTAACCCTACACTGCCAGGGTCCCTAAACCATGTCCCCCAGCACCACGTCTACGCGATTCTTAAACACCTCCAGGGATGGGGACTCCACCACCTCCCTGGGCAGCCCATTCCAATGCCTAAGTGCCCTCTCTGTAAAGAAATTCTTCCTGATATCTAACCTAAATTTCCCTTGGCACAACTTGAAGCCATTACCCCTCGTCCTGTCATCTTTAACTAGGTCGAAGAGGTCGAAATGAAACATGAAACAATTTAAAGTTTTATCAACAAATTGGGCTTGAAGATCTGTAAGTAGAGATGTGGTTGTCATGACAACCAAAATAGCAGCTGGGGAGAGAAGGGCTATAAAAATGCTCATGCCTGTTCTCGCCTTAGGGTACGTTCAACAGCCATAACAAGTATGTACAATTATTACTTTCATGTATGAAAATATGCAGAGTGGGGCAAATTTCTTAATTGGAAATAGGAATGAGTATCAGAGGAATACAATAACATGTTATTTTATTGATTCAGGTATTGTATCTTCAATTATCAAAAAAAAAGCATAGGTATAATAATGGGAAGATAGCTATAACTTTATGGTATTTTTTATTGGAAACACACTGGGGAATACTGTTGCCTGGTTTATGTCAGATCAGATTAAAAGACAGCAACTGTAAGCCTTCTCTGTAGATGGGAATGCATGCAATTAATCCTTGTTCCAATTACAAAAAACATTAAGGAATAATTGCACCTCCTCTGCTGTATCCATATGTTCTATCAGAAACAGTTTTGCTAATGGCTTATTCCTTCAAACTGTGAACACCTGCCTCTGATCAACTCCCTAATCAGCTTTTGTTTGCTCTGATTAAAGATAGAAGATTAATGTTAGCTTCTCTCTAGGATTATATGGTCAGTAAATTTGACCTACATTTAAATGAGTTCAAAATAATAGTATTTGCTGGGATTAATGAGATCCACAGATTCTGTTTTTCAGTATTCTATGAATAAATTAAGTTCTGTGGTTGTGCCACCTTTTCCATTTGCTATGTAGAATATTCACCTCTTTGAAAAATGTCAGTATATAAAGAGTGTTACTGAGAAACTAAGAGACAGCCCTAGGTGACAATGAGGAGCAGGTTGAAAGCTTGTGGGTAAGGATTAAGGTGAAGACTAGTATGGGAGACATCGTATTAGGTGTTTATTACAGACCATTTGATCAGAATGATGAAGCTGACGAGGCCTTCTACAAGCAGCTGGAAGTAGCCTTGCAATCACAGGCTCTGGTTGTCATGGGGGACTTTAATCACCCAGACATTTTTTGGGAAAGCTACATAGGCATGCGCAGTCCAGTAGGTTCCTCCTGAGCATTGATAACTTCCTAACACAGGTGTTGGAGGAGCTGACGAGGAGTGATGCTGGACTTTGTACTGAAAAACAAAGAGGGACTGGTTGAGGGTGTGAAGGTAGGAGGCACCCTTGGCTGTAGACACCATGAGATGGTGTTGTTCAGAATTACGGGCAGTAGGCACAGGGCCACAAGGAGGATCGCTAACCTGGACTTCAGAAAGGCCAACCTTGGCCTTCTCAGAGAACTGCTTGGAAAAGTCCTGTGGGACAGGGCCCTAGAAGGTAAATGGGCCCAAGCAAGTTGGCTAATATTCAAGCACCATTTTCTCCAGGTTCAAGATCAGTGTATCCNTCCTGAGGAGAAATTCCAGGGTTTTTTTCAGTTGTGCCTTGAAGTATCAGATATTAACCCACAGGGGACATAGAATACTGAATTTTCTGAACCAATCTTCTGAACCATTGTGGGCAACTCTTGTTTAAGAAATTGCATATTAGTACATGAGAAGCCTAGGCTGTGTTTGCTTGCTTTATAAAAGTTATAGATGACCATTTGAAATTTTATCTTACTTTATAAAATAATTAAAGAGTACTTACCAAAATTACATAAAGATCTTTTTACTACTGATTAAATAGGAAAAAAATAAAAATCTATTCTAAAATTGTCAGCTACTCTTCCTTTTAGTGGATTTTTTGCTGGTCTGAGATTTTTCTTTATGGTTGAGGTTAAGATAGGAACATAGAATCATAGAATGATTTGGCTGGAAGAGACCTTCAAGATCATCAAGTCCAGCCATTAACCCTACACTGCCAGGGTCCCTAAACCATGTCCCCCAGCACCACGTCTACGCGATTCTTAAACACCTCCAGGGATGGGGACTCCACCACCTCCCTGGGCAGCCCATTCCAATGCCTAAGTGCCCTCTCTGTAAAGAAATTCTTCCTGATATCTAACCTAAATTTCCCTTGGCACAACTTGAAGCCATTACCCCTCGTCCTGTCATCTTTAACTAGGTCGAAGAGGTCGAAATGAAACATGAAACAATTTAAAGTTTTATCAACAAATTGGGCTTGAAGATCTGTAAGTAGAGATGTGGTTGTCATGACAACCAAAATAGCAGCTGGGGAGAGAAGGGCTATAAAAATGCTCATGCCTGTTCTCGCCTTAGGGTACGTTCAACAGCCATAACAAGTATGTACAATTATTACTTTCATGTATGAAAATATGCAGAGTGGGGCAAATTTCTTAATTGGAAATAGGAATGAGTATCAGAGGAATACAATAACATGTTATTTTATTGATTCAGGTATTGTATCTTCAATTATCAAAAAAAAAGCATAGGTATAATAATGGGAAGATAGCTATAACTTTATGGTATTTTTTATTGGAAACACACTGGGGAATACTGTTGCCTGGTTTATGTCAGATCAGATTAAAAGACAGCAACTGTAAGCCTTCTCTGTAGATGGGAATGCATGCAATTAATCCTTGTTCCAATTACAAAAAACATTAAGGAATAATTGCACCTCCTCTGCTGTATCCATATGTTCTATCAGAAACAGTTTTGCTAATGGCTTATTCCTTCAAACTGTGAACACCTGCCTCTGATCAACTCCCTAATCAGCTTTTGTTTGCTCTGATTAAAGATAGAAGATTAATGTTAGCTTCTCTCTAGGATTATATGGTCAGTAAATTTGACCTACATTTAAATGAGTTCAAAATAATAGTATTTGCTGGGATTAATGAGATCCACAGATTCTGTTTTTCAGTATTCTATGAATAAATTAAGTTCTGTGGTTGTGCCACCTTTTCCATTTGCTATGTAGAATATTCACCTCTTTGAAAAATGTCAGTATATAAAGAGTGTTACTGAGAAACTAAGAGACAGCCCTAGGTGACAATGAGGAGCAGGTTGAAAGCTTGTGGGTAAGGATTAAGGTGAAGACTAGTATGGGAGACATCGTATTAGGTGTTTATTACAGACCATTTGATCAGAATGATGAAGCTGACGAGGCCTTCTACAAGCAGCTGGAAGTAGCCTTGCAATCACAGGCTCTGGTTGTCATGGGGGACTTTAATCACCCAGACATTTTTTGGGAAAGCTACATAGGCATGCGCAGTCCAGTAGGTTCCTCCTGAGCATTGATAACTTCCTAACACAGGTGTTGGAGGAGCTGACGAGGAGTGATGCTGGACTTTGTACTGAAAAACAAAGAGGGACTGGTTGAGGGTGTGAAGGTAGGAGGCACCCTTGGCTGTAGACACCATGAGATGGTGTTGTTCAGAATTACGGGCAGTAGGCACAGGGCCACAAGGAGGATCGCTAACCTGGACTTCAGAAAGGCCAACCTTGGCCTTCTCAGAGAACTGCTTGGAAAAGTCCTGTGGGACAGGGCCCTAGAAGGTAAATGGGCCCAAGCAAGTTGGCTAATATTCAAGCACCATTTTCTCCAGGTTCAAGATCAGTGTATCCCAAAGAGTAGGAAATCTAGTAAGAGAGCTAGGAGACCTGCATGGTTGAGCAGGGAGCTACTGGATACACTTAAGCAGAAGACAGAAATATATAAAACATGGAAGGAGGGACAGGCCACTTGGGAAGAATCCAGGGAGGTTGTCAGAGGATGTGACAAAGAAAGGTAAGGCCTCCCTTGAACTAAACCTGGTTGTAAACCTGGTTATATAACCTGGTTTATTTTACTACCTCAGTCTACCTGTGAATAACCATCAGTTAGTTTCTACAGGTACAGCTAGCAGGTGCACAAGCAGCATGGATGGATCTGGTTTTGGGGGAGTGGCAGAGGTACTGGGTTGAACAGCATGGGTGCATACTGCCACTGCCTGGGGATGGGGAGCAGGCTCACACTAACACACTTATGTACAAGCAAATGGGTTTTGGTAGTTGCATGATGAAGAACAGAATATTTTTTATTACCATGAAGAAATAGATAACAGGATTCCCATTTTTTTTTCTCCTATCCATTTAGATGCTACTGAATTAAGCCATCTATAATTACAGGAGGACTTTAAAACATCAGTGCAGCTCCTTGTTCTGGCTTGTATTTTATACAACATTTGTGATACAAGGCACTTGGTTCTGAGTAGTTGGTCTGGAAGTATTCAGACAATTCTTTAGAAAAAGATCTACCAGACCACTACGTGAACACCAGGCCAATGCAGAGTTCAGGAGGTAATACTCCCCCAAATTAGAAGTCATTAAATATAAAATAATTTAAAAAAAATTATCTGTATATTTAAAATGCTATCTTGTTGCTCACCTTTAACCTCAAATACCTTCCCTCTCAGAAATCTCACCAGCCATTCTGGAAAACTAGTTTTTCCATTTCTAGCAATTGGGTTCCTATGAAATTTCAATACTTGTCCCATTTGGTGCTGGTGATTAGACACATATGTGACAATCCCATTTAACTGCTGATACTTTAATTTTTTCAAGTCTTCTTCTAAAATGTGAAAATACTTTAGGAGAGAATGGACCATCTGGCCCCATAGCTCCTCTGTTACTTTTTCAAGACACAAAAAATCACTGCTCCCTACCTCTCCATGATAGTCTTCTGCATATTCTTCTATCACATTTAGTTTGTGTGTTTTTTATTTTTTATTTTTGTTTTTGTTTTGTTGTTGTTGTTGTTTTTTATTTGGTTTTGGTTTTGTTTTGTTTTGTTTTATCTTAAGAAGTTATTACATTTCAAAAGCATTCAAAACCGTAAAAGAGTCAAAGGTCCATGTATTGTCATATTGTCAAAGTTTAGGGTCGGGAGACCCCTTAGACCTGTAACAGCCAGTTTCTGTTAACCTCCCTCCCTGCCCAAAGGGGAGGAGAAAGGGAATAAAATAAGGGAGAGAGACTCAGCCATTATAAAAGGTAACTGGAACGGTTTTAATGGAAATTAAAATATTAATTTTAAAAATTGAATATATACAAGTATGTAAAAAAACAGTATCTAATCCAACTTCAGTGCTGTGGAGCAGGCACTGGGAGAGTCCCAGACTGGGTCCAGTGGCAGATGGGAGCTATGTTCAGGAGATAGATTCTGGTACTGGATTCAGGAACACACAGATCAGGGTAGACAGAGTACTCCTTGGATGTTCCAAGAGAGCCCCCAAGAGAAGAAGAAAAATGTGAGACCCTCCAGATCTCAGAGCTTTATATACTGAACATATATGGGATGGAATACCTTGTTGGTCAGTCTGGGGTCCACTGTCCTGGCTGCCCCTCCCTGCAGGTGCCACCTTTCACTTTCTGCACCCCCAAAGTAGTTCACAAGATCCAGAAATGGCCTTGTTCTGCACACCAGTCCTCGGCAGTAACTCTAAACATGGGGTATTATCACTGCTGGGAGCAGCCACTACCTGTGGAAACAGATGCAGACTTCAAACAGTGCAGTTAGAAGAACTGAGACAAAAAGTGAAATCACTAAACACAATTTGTTCTCTTCCCACTCAAACCAGGCCACATATCATACAGAAATGTGGTTTTAAGCTACTAAGGATAAAACAAATAATGCCACACAAAATTAACATTTAGGTCAGAAGTAGTCAAGTGACTTTGTTAGATTCAGGTTTTCCTATTGCTTTGGATTTGTTTTTTTTTTTGCAGACCTTGGAGAAGATATTTCTGTTTCTTGAAATATGGGGATATTAAAAATAAATAAAAGAGGTAAGTCCTAACAGAAAACAACAATTTTGGTTTGACAGGCAAGCTATAAAATAACAATTGGGTATGTTAAAAGTCTAGTTTATTTAGAAATTCCTTTGAATTTCAAATAAATGATTAAAATTTTATAGAAGTGTTAAAAAATCCACAACAAATGTGTCAAGGGGTAGCAATTCTCTTTTAGTTTTGTTTTGGTTTTTTGATTTATTTTTTTTTTCTTTTAAAAAAGGAAAGAACCCAAACCTTTTTTTTTTTTTTTTTCCCTTGCCTGCAAGACGTGGGGCCAGGCCGGTCGCGCTGGGGAGGAATGGTGCGGGGTAAGGGGGGGGGAGTGACAAGTAAACCTGGAACAAGTCTGGATATGCACACAGACAGAAACAGAAGAGGGGAGGAAGGACACTCATGCATGGGGCTCGGCGGTGTGGACATCTCTCCTCCGGAGTCCATTGTCCCTGCTTCAGCAGACGGAGCCTTCTCCTGCAAACCATTCTTCAGCACCAGGTTTATTTTTCCTGTGGGAACATGCCTGTTGGCTGTGTATTTCATGGGTTCATATAGTGTTCTGATTCCCAAGACTGTTTTCTGCTTGAGGAAGACAGCCTGGAGCGGGAATTTTCCTTTTCAATTCCCTCTGTCTCGGGGGGGGGGCACGTTCCGGCGGGCACTGCTGGCTGGGGGGAGGGGATTAGCCGCCAGGGCCTGTCGTGTATATATATATATACATATAGTTGGTTCAAAGCACTGATTATACATTTTGTTGTTGCCTGGTTCTGTCTTTCATACATATATATATTGGTTTAATAAATTCTTGTCTCCTTATAAGCCCCGGGTCTCACATTTCATAAAATTTAAGATAATACCTGTCCAAAGTAGGACAAAATGTTAAAAAACATGTCAAATTGTGTCTATTTAGCTATATATGTCTGTAACACTGAAAAATGAATTTGTTACTTGGGAATAAATATGCACTGAATGAAGAAATTAAAACCACTCATAAAACTTTCCCAATACATTTACCCCTATTCTATAGTGCTTAGTCTTAAGTCATAAAAACTAACTTTCCTAAAACTTCATTCTTTGCAAAGAATTATTACATACATAGCACTTCAATGTCTGAATAAATAGTAATATTCTTCTTTCATTATTTTGCTCAAATCGAGTAGTCTTGTGTAAAAGATTGTAGCCATTCCCATACCTCATTTTCTCAACAGGCAATGTTTTTACTTTGCTCTGTTGCTATAATAAGTGTTATAAGTGGAAGAAATACATGCTCAAATGTTTTCTAAAAAAGTAGGTGTTCTGGACAACTGTCAAAGAAAAGAATTTCCAGTAAACTGTCCATTCAAAGAGCATCCAAAAGAGCAGAATACTCTGTCATTTGGTGAGGCTCATAAAATTCAAGAGTACCTTAATTTGATGCCTTTTCATGGAGTTTTGCACAAATGCTTGATTTCTCTATGATGTCTGGAAATAATTCATTAAAAGTCTCAGGTTTCCCTGAGATACTGCTAGTGTCTAAAACATCACCTATCAGAAATAAATGAGCTTTCCATGGAGAAAACAATCTTTTCTTATGTCTTTTTAAACACTGATAAACTTATGTGACACCTGAAACAACAGCAGAATTTATTGTACAATACCTACCTATATATATGCACCATCAAGTAACTTCACATTCTCTGATGAATAAACAATTGAAGTCATAATTGTTTGTGCATTCCTGCAAATGTCAACAAAATCAAACATCTGTCATGCTAGATAAGGAAACGTGACTCATTTAACACACTCAGCACTCTACTCAGCCTTGAAAAGGTCACTCAGATTTTAACAAGCAGTGTGTAGTCCACTGGCTTCTATTAAATGACCATGTAGTGACAATAAAGCTATGAACATATTTGATTACCCTTCAAACAACATATTTTATTAAGATAATTTTATTTAGCACAATCTGTTTAATGTTCCTTTTGGATATACTTTAACCCTTTCAATTACAACTAGTATCAATGTAAAATCATTTTTACCAAAGCCATGTTCATAACCACCAGTCCCATCCCAACAAAATAAGCAGAACAAGCCAGAAAAATCACCTTGAAAGCTACCAGTTTAAGACAACAACTAATATACAGAGATAGCATTCGCTTTTCTGTCATCTTCAGTGGCAAAATGCATACAAAATTCAATTGTGGATGGTAGCCATAAGTGACGCAGGTACTGCTCATCTGGCAAAAGCACAAGGACTAAACAGCCTTTTGATTATGTTTTGGATTCCTCCACCAGGCTCCTTCATCCAGTCCTGAATCCTGTCAGAAATGACTCATGGCAAGTGTTGCATGTTATCCTCATTGACCTACACCAAAAGACCGTTAGGACATGCTAGGAATGTCTCCTTTTGCAGTATTTAGCTTAAACCTAATATTTTGTAACCGTTCTCAATACTCTTCATTATACTCCTGTTGGCCCATGTCCAAGATAATTGCCAGTTTCAATGAGAGACATTTAAGGGTGAATTTGGACACGAAATGGAAGATAAGATAATGCCATGGCATAAGAACTTTCATGGAAACATGAAGAGGAAATTTTTCACAGTGAGGG
>VYZU01014163.1:16745-28571 GCA_013401355.1 Ceyx cyanopectus | reverse complement strand
GCAGTCCTTCAGGAACAGACTGCTCCAATATGGCACCCCTGTAGGGTCAAAAGTGCTGCCAGCAAACCTGATGCAGCATGGATTCCTCTCTCCATGGATCCCCAGGATCTTGATCTACCAGGAGCTTGATTCAGTGTGGCATTCACTGACTCCTTTGGGCATCCACCAGCTTTGATGGTGGATGGTGTCCTCCATGGGTTGCAGGTGGATATCTGCTCACCATTAACCTCCATGGGCTGCAGGGGCACAGCCTGCCTCACCCATGTTCTTTACCATGAGCTGCAGGGCAATCTCTTCTCTGGAGCCTGGAGCACCTCCTCCCCTGCCTTCTTCACTGACCTTGGTGTCTCACAAGTTGTTGTGCTGTTTCCCTCATAAATTCTCACCTCTCTGACTCCTCCAGCTGCTTTTGCACAGCAGTTTTTCCCCTTTTCTTAAATATGTTATCCCAGAGGCACTCTCACTGTCAGGATGGTCTCATCTTTGGCCAGTAGTTGGTCCATCTTGAAGTCATCTGGCATTGGCTCTGTTGAGAAAAGTTAGGGGAAATAAAGGGGAAACTTCTATCAGCTTCTCAAAGGAGACACTTTGTATCCCCCTAGCTACCAAAATCTTGCCACACTAACCCAATACAGGGCTCATTAGTGCCATGGGGATTAGAACAGATGGCAACAGGAGCTGTTGGAATGTACTGTGAGCAACAGCTCCAGCTCCAGCTCTGGATCTACCTGTGTCGTATCTTTCTGTCCAGTGTAAAGATTCAAAAGCCAAACTAGTTCCACTCCTCAGTTATATAGGTGGTTCAAAAAAACCTTTTGTATTAAGCACCTATATGCAATTACATACATGATTAGGTATCTACATGATTTTATAGATAAAATGATATATAAAAGATGTAAAGACCTTACAGTATCCCAGCTCAAATAAGGGCCAAAAGCAATGTCTAAGAAAGACTATGAAACTAGTGAAGACAAGAAGCCATACTTTCCTAGTTTCCTGCGGTTCACTCCTCAAACACCTCAAAAACTTGTGATTTAACACCAGCTGTGGATTTCTGTTCACTGGATTGATCTAGTTGAATCTTGACCCTATTGTTAACTTCTGGCATCCAGAGTATTGTGTGGCAGACTCCATATACAGACTTCATAGCATGAAGGAGCACCTTGTTTTGCTTTTTTTTTTTTTNCAGCTCAAATAAGGGCCAAAAGCAATGTCTAAGAAAGACTATGAAACTAGTGAAGACAAGAAGCCATACTTTCCTAGTTTCCTGCGGTTCACTCCTCAAACACCTCAAAAACTTGTGATTTAACACCAGCTGTGGATTTCTGTTCACTGGATTGATCTAGTTGAATCTTGACCCTATTGTTAACTTCTGGCTTTTTTGCTTTTTTTTTTTTTTTACCAGTTATCTGCTAATTTACTTGGTGCTCTATTCAGTATCCTTTGTAGGAAAGAGTTACAAGCTGTGCTTGTACTTGTTCTTAGAAAAAAAGAAAAGAGAGGGGGGGGACAAGCAGTAGAAGTAATAAATTCTCCCTTCAGATTCTATTTCAAGACATGCCTATGTGTGGTCAAAATCACTGAAGACATGACAGGAGGAAATTACACACTGTATAAGTGCCATGCTGCATTGCCTGATAGTTTTAAATACATTGTTTTGTCAGTTCATTGGCATGTGCTCTCTGGAGGGAAGGTGTGTGTGTATGGATGTGTGTAACTGGGGCACTGCTCTCTCTCAGCTCCCAACCATTGTTCTGAATTCTCAGTAGCAGAAGTTCAGTAGTTGCCTTATGATGACTCAGAGATTTGAGCTAGAGAGCCGTTCATGGGGGCAGGGAATCAGATAAAGGGACCTTACTGCAAACATCCCTTTTGTGAACACTAGACCATGACTGGAAAGTAAAGCAATAAATACTGCAGAAATAATCTGGCCTTTCTGGACTCATAGATTTCAACCTGATTTCTGTTTAGTATTCACTAAAACTAGAAATGTAGTTGCTTTCAAGGTTTAATGCAGATCAACTGAAGGACCAGTATTGTTGATTTAAATATGAAATATGATCAGGTTCTGTTTATGTGATTCTGATAAGGGCAACAATGACACAGAACACAATAGAGAAAATCCACGTGAAATTACATTATCTATACTGCTTTTCACTTGTCTTCTACATCATTTATTCACTTATCATAGATTATCTATTCACTTCATGATTTAATAGAAAATGTTGACTGAAAAAACACCCAATTTTTGCATCATAGTCTATTGTTCTGACTAATAGACCTCACAATATAAATATAGTATGAAGTAAAACAGGGGACAAGGAAACCGTGGAGCTGTATTAAGTAATTTGGTAGACAGTAGTCTTTATGGAACAGACTGGTATTGCTCTAGATGTTTTTTAAGTAGTGTTAGTGTAAAGATTTCTATACACTTCAGAGTCGCTTTATCAACCACTGTCACCACAAGAATCAAGTTTCCCTTTCTCGTCACTCGCTCCCAGTGATTGCTGTCCTCACATTACCTCTTACCATAAGCCAGCATAAATGTTTGCATCTATACAATAAACTGGGTTGGTGAACTGGGCTTAGAGCAAGCATTGTATTTATTAATTTCCCATAAATGATAATTTTCATTTAGATAAGCTCCATGACTGGGGCAACCTGGAGGTGCCTCAGCATTTCTGTTAGAATAACAAATGGCATGATTGAAGAGTCACAATGAGCAGCCATAGCAGAGCAGGGCATGGAGAATGTTTCTGTGAGAATGCATGTGAAACATCATCCTGACCTAATTTACTAAGGAGTCAGTAGAACTGCTGCACCATATAAATCATCACAGCATAGAAATTAACTTGCTTAGTTGAATAGAAACCAATTTTAATCCTTTTCAAGATAAGGAAATTGTATTTGTTCCTCCATCTTTATGAGATCAACATCTTGTGACACCAGATTGGATGTCAAGATATGAAACACNCCCTATTGTTAACTTCTGGCTTTTTTGCTTTTTTTTTTTTTTTACCAGTTATCTGCTAATTTACTTGGTGCTCTATTCAGTATCCTTTGTAGGAAAGAGTTACAAGCTGTGCTTGTACTTGTTCTTAGAAAAAAAGAAAAGAGAGGGGGGGGACAAGCAGTAGAAGTAATAAATTCTCCCTTCAGATTCTATTTCAAGACATGCCTATGTGTGGTCAAAATCACTGAAGACATGACAGGAGGAAATTACACACTGTATAAGTGCCATGCTGCATTGCCTGATAGTTTTAAATACATTGTTTTGTCAGTTCATTGGCATGTGCTCTCTGGAGGGAAGGTGTGTGTGTATGGATGTGTGTAACTGGGGCACTGCTCTCTCTCAGCTCCCAACCATTGTTCTGAATTCTCAGTAGCAGAAGTTCAGTAGTTGCCTTATGATGACTCAGAGATTTGAGCTAGAGAGCCGTTCATGGGGGCAGGGAATCAGATAAAGGGACCTTACTGCAAACATCCCTTTTGTGAACACTAGACCATGACTGGAAAGTAAAGCAATAAATACTGCAGAAATAATCTGGCCTTTCTGGACTCATAGATTTCAACCTGATTTCTGTTTAGTATTCACTAAAACTAGAAATGTAGTTGCTTTCAAGGTTTAATGCAGATCAACTGAAGGACCAGTATTGTTGATTTAAATATGAAATATGATCAGGTTCTGTTTATGTGATTCTGATAAGGGCAACAATGACACAGAACACAATAGAGAAAATCCACGTGAAATTACATTATCTATACTGCTTTTCACTTGTCTTCTACATCATTTATTCACTTATCATAGATTATCTATTCACTTCATGATTTAATAGAAAATGTTGACTGAAAAAACACCCAATTTTTGCATCATAGTCTATTGTTCTGACTAATAGACCTCACAATATAAATATAGTATGAAGTAAAACAGGGGACAAGGAAACCGTGGAGCTGTATTAAGTAATTTGGTAGACAGTAGTCTTTATGGAACAGACTGGTATTGCTCTAGATGTTTTTTAAGTAGTGTTAGTGTAAAGATTTCTATACACTTCAGAGTCGCTTTATCAACCACTGTCACCACAAGAATCAAGTTTCCCTTTCTCGTCACTCGCTCCCAGTGATTGCTGTCCTCACATTACCTCTTACCATAAGCCAGCATAAATGTTTGCATCTATACAATAAACTGGGTTGGTGAACTGGGCTTAGAGCAAGCATTGTATTTATTAATTTCCCATAAATGATAATTTTCATTTAGATAAGCTCCATGACTGGGGCAACCTGGAGGTGCCTCAGCATTTCTGTTAGAATAACAAATGGCATGATTGAAGAGTCACAATGAGCAGCCATAGCAGAGCAGGGCATGGAGAATGTTTCTGTGAGAATGCATGTGAAACATCATCCTGACCTAATTTACTAAGGAGTCAGTAGAACTGCTGCACCATATAAATCATCACAGCATAGAAATTAACTTGCTTAGTTGAATAGAAACCAATTTTAATCCTTTTCAAGATAAGGAAATTGTATTTGTTCCTCCATCTTTATGAGATCAACATCTTGTGACACCAGATTGGATGTCAAGATATGAAACACTGAGCCTTGTCTATAACTTATAGTTTGAAAGACAGTTTCTCTTCAAGAATTTTCGTTTCTAGCAGGGGAGTACCAAAATCAAGTTGCTTGTATATACTAGAAGTTTGCTTTCTTTCTATCCACTTTTAGCATTTGTACAAGTATCCATGCTCTATTTTCAGTGTTTTTATTTATAACCAGTGAGTGGAACACAGCTCTAAAGCACATATTACACGATAGTGTAACATTCCAGAGATCTATATGAGAAGTGAATTTTGGTTTTATTTGAACTTCTTGTCACTTTATTCCTAAGGAATTCTTAGAAAATAACGATTTGTTGATGCCTACTACTTCATTACTAATATAATAATCTAAAATTAGAGGCATGTTTGTCATAGATGGCCAGATATGTTTGTGTCACAGCCATTATGTAGAATGTGATAATTCTAACTGGACAATGTTTTAGCTTCCTTCTGAAAAACATGACATAACAGCTTCAGTGATTTCAGTCTGCAGTTCATTAAGAGTAGTCATATAGTAATGATGAAAGAATAGCGGTAGAAAGAAGTGATATTAGGAGAAATATAGAAATTTCAGTGATAGACCTTTTCAGTGTGCTCACACCTAGGAAAACAAATGGATCCTAAGTTACCATCTTGGATAAAGTCAGACCTTGAATTTTTGACTGCTGTAGCTTATTAACACAGAAATCCTTGTGATAAATAATGGAAAAGAAGAGCTTATTTGAGGCAGCCAGTCACCCAGAAAATGTTATGTATAGTAGTCTTCATGACAGCAGCAACTACTGATAGCCATCTCATAATGAGATGAGTGATGAAAACTGGTAACTCACCAAAGGTTGTGAGCACAGCAGGCTGCTTGCATAGCAAATACCCTGTACAGTGTTAATAGCTCTGTAAAAGACATAGTTAGAACTGGACAGCAGGCACCTGACCAGAAGACTGAATTTCCAAAGGGGGAAATAGTTTCCAGCACTAGCAGAAAGAACCTCAAAATGAATCATCAGCTGCAGTGACAAAGTTAGGCACTGCCTGTTACATGAGGAGTGAACAAGGCACAGGACATTCAATTTTATAAAGCATGAAAGCTCAGGGAGACATGCAAATTGTTTAAGCCCCAACTCCAAAGGCATGTAGCTATCTGTGGCACTGCAGAATGATTTACTTCTCAAAATGGCTGTGCATAAGACTGTGTGACTAGATACAGAATTTAACATATCCCTTGGAATATGCTTGAAGTGGGATATCTGAGTAAACATGTGGCAGTGAAGACTCTGATGTACTTTAGGTATTCTATGTAAGAAACACAAATTAGCAAAGTAAAAGCTGTTAAATTTAGATAAAGTCATACTTTGTATTTCATTTGCCTCTAGCTTTTATTTTTCTCTAGTCATGTAGCTAAAATGTTAGCTTTAATATTAAGACTTCTTTGATCTTAGTTGCTGAAAACAATAGCTTTTGGACAGCCTCTTCAGAGGGCTATAGGATGTAACAAAATTATGCAGGACGCACCAGAACATACTTCCTGGAAAACATGTAAGGAGCATGGATCTATATTTTTTGATTTAGGAAGTTAGGCATAAATGAGAATACTGGTGTTATCAAGTGCCAAGCTTAGTAAGGAGTTCCCTCTGGTGGGCACACACCAGTATTCTTTGCCACCTTCTGCAAGAAAGGGTCCAGAAAAAAAGCTTCCTGGTTTTAAACAACATCATAATAACACATTGATCAGAAAATCCATTAAATTAGAAAATTAAATTAAAGTGTGTTTCAAAGGGTATTTAGCTTTTTTTTTTTTTACAGTTGAAGAAAAATGTTTTAGCAGGTAAGTACTAGATATAAAGGAACTAGTTTTGTGGACATATCCAGATACTATTTTGAGCAAGATCAAGTATTGGAAAATAGAAGTTCAGATTTTCATTAATCACCCTAAAATTAGACTTCAAAGGTTATATTGAAGGCTTATTGTCAAAAGGTTTTGGCAGCCAACATGAAATTATTGCATGTGCTCAGGTGCATCCTGGAAAATCCCATTCTACAGTAGTCTTTTATAGCTTAAAATTACACTAAAGGATGTTAAAAATAAGAAGCTGTCTTTTGACACTCCATACTAAGCAGTCCCAACCCATTTCTTCATGTCATCTGTTCTGGTTACCATCTTTTGCTGTTGAATCTGCTGTGTTTTCTGTGTCATGCAAATATGGTATATAAAAAACTATGGTCAGGTAAAGCACTTAACTTCTCTCTTAACTTGTCTCTCTTAATCCCATTTTTTCTGTTCAGAAGCTTCAAACAATCAGAGTGTCCTAACATTTTATTTGTTTTTTCTGATACATTTCCTTTAAGCAGACTCAATTACAGTTTTCCAGGTTGCCTCTTCTCCTTGCACCACTTTTTCTCCATACACTGTTTTCCTGAGCATTTCCCTAAACAATTCTATTTACTTGTTGTTCCCATTTCTGGGTTGGGCAGCTGCTTCCTCAGTAAGAAGCCAGTGGTTTTATTGCTGAAGTGAAAGAGCGGGGTAAAAATTTGGGGGAATGACAATTGAAATTAGAAGCTTGGGGAATGCTTCTTTGCCCTATGTGTGTGCTTTCTCTCCATCAACCTTTAAATAGCCACTGAACTGCTTTCCAGAGAGAGGGAAAAATCTTTTTCTATTTCCTGAAGAAAATGGTAGACCGCTACACTTCCAGCTTCACATCAATAGATGTGAACTTTTCACCAAGCTGTGGACTAGGAAGCACTATCTAAAATGAAATTGGTTTTAGCTGCTTCTTTACGAAAGCATTTACACAACATAATCAATCAGCTTGGAGAAAAACACTTCTCAGTAGTATATAAACAAAAAGCTATTACAGTGCAAGTTTCAGAAATGCCTTCAGGGCAGTCCCAGAAGAGACATCAGTTTCAACTGTAATTTCAAATAGCAGCCTTAAAGATAACAAGTTTCATACTTGTTGTTATATGTGCATCTTCTGGTAAAATACCCTACATGAGTAGAAATACTCTTATTTTTATCTTTAAAGTGCTGCAAAATGAAATACTTAAGAGGTGTTCATTACAGGCTTTTCTCACTTCTAATGCAGTCACTGTTATTGATTATTTGAAATTTTATTGGAAATGTCCAGAGCTGGTTTTGGCTTTTAATTTGCCCATTCATAATTTATCACCAGCTTCTAAGGGCTATGGGGAAGCATGGATCCTTGTACCAAAGCAGATGTTATTAAGAGGCCTTTGCCATTATCATTAAATGGAATTTAATTGAGGAATGATTAAAAATCACTCCAGTTAGAAAACACCAGCAAAAAAGGCATCCTTAGCTTTTCTAACCTGTTCCTGACTTCTCAGACAGCTTCTTTGTATTCCTCCTAGACTACATGTGCTTGCTTTCACTGTCTGTACTTTTTTTTTTTTTTTAGAGCTCCTTGATTGTGCATGAAGGCCTTCAGTTTACCATGTTGCTGCTCAGTAGGATGGTTTCTGCATTTCAGATTATTGTGCTACTACAATTCAGTTATTAGCTATGGATGGGCAACTACCCTACATGCAGCACATGATTTACAGAGAGATGGAGCTCCTGCTCTGAATCCTGGTCTCATGGTGTCTGTTTATGTCTACTGACCATAGGAGTTAGATTACCCTCATTTGCTGAACTTAGTCTTTGTGAATACTACCCATGCTATGGAGGAGATGCAGCACGGCTTTTTGCATAGCGGATATTACCAGGAGGAGCTTTCACATGCATAGTCACAGCACAAATGGATGTAATAGAAGAGAAACTGATGGAGTAATAATAGAGTGTGATAGACTCTTCATACCTGTCGGAGCAAACCAACAAATATTTCCTAAAATGTGGAAGTTTAGGTCTTGAGAATGAATTGAGTTGACATAGAGGGAGCATGGAAGTTCTGGGGATTTCCTGAGGTGAGATATACTACAGTGCTGTTTGTTGGAAGATGATCATCACATCTTCTGTCTGAAGAGACCATGGAATGAGAAAATTTCAGTAGCCATTACGAGAATTTGTAGAAGTGCAGATAAGGATCTTGTAGCAGGATATATCAGCATGATATGCTAATGTGTGCTTGTGTTGGTTCAAATATTTCAAAGCCTTTCCTTTGCTAAATATAAGAAGTAGACTAAAGATCAGTAGATGATGGACACTGGTTACTTAGCTAACTGCCTGCTTCTGCTGCCAGATGAGTCAGCTGCAAAACTCATATTGAGAAAATATTAGCATGTAGAACAGTTTTTATTGAACAGAGTAAAGAGCTGTGGAAGGAGCTTAATACTGCATAGCATCAGAACTGAAATTATTTTTTACTGCAATTTAAATATTTGAATTAATATTTAGCATTAATAAATATTTNAATTAGATTTTATTATTAAAGAGAATGTAGAATTTTTTGTAACATTCGTTAGCAAACATAGCTTTAATGTGGTTCACTTTGTTTTTATAATTAAATATTAAGTAAATAATAATTAATATAAGAAGTGAAGGATGGCTGAGGGTTTCAGTAGTAGAAGCAGAATGGACAGCATATGAGAGCTGTCAGGAAGCTAGAATAGGCAGGATTTGTTGTCAAGCCACTGAGTGGGGGAATAAATAGGATTACAAGGTTATAAATTGTAATAATGAAACGGGTGGTAGAGATGGGGAGTAGCATACAGTGTAGTCAATATGCCTTTATCTTGTACAGATTCAGTTGATGACTGAATATTCAATTATAAATGTCAGAAAAACAGTCAGGGCAAAAGAGGAGAATGTAACTTACATAGTTACTGAACTAGTGGTGGGGTAAGAATAATAAGAGCAAGCAAAGTCAGCCTGGCTGCTTTTCTGAGGCAGAAGGGGATTTAGAGAGTTTTCCATGTCTGTGTGCCCTGCTGTCCTCTGCAATCCCTTGTCCCTCATGCCACAACTTCTGACTCCTTTCACACTTTGACTTGTTTTTACTCTGAGCTGTGACTTAGCAACAACTTGGACCAAGGAAGGAGCTTTGGGTGAATGGCATCCCGAGGGGATAGTGGCTTTCAGAAGGGCCACCTGAGGTCACTTCGGCTCCTTTAGTGTTAGTGGGACTCCTACCAGCTGAGTGTTTGTGGATTATTCTCACTGCCTCTTGCTGTTGATATTGGCTGTGTCTGCACTGAGGCAGTCATTGCATTGCATTGCACTGTTCTCCAGGTCATATAATATATATTAAGATACAATGGTTTTGGTTTTTTTTGATACCCAGCTGTTCCAATGCAGTCCTTAAATATATCTACTTGACCTAGCAAAGGTGTCAGAAAGTAGTACATTAATCAAAAAAAAATGTAGTTTCCATCTTGAAGCAATTATCAGACTTAGCTGGATGTTTCTGTTGGTAATATTTTTGTAACCAGAAAGTGAAATCTTAGCATGTAAAAATGTTGTATTTTCTTCTCTTCTAGATTAAAAGACGAAGCACTTTTTTTTCATAGTGACAGTACATATCAGAGGGTTGTGTGATACCAACTTATGATAGAGCTTTGGATAAAACAGTGTTGGAAAAACAAAGGGGGTGTTTCTGTGTAAACCTGAGAAAGAACCTTACCTTCAAAACTGTTATTCTACCTCTGTAACAAGAAGCACAACCCAACTTTGCTACAAATTATGCAAAAGATCTGGAAAACAAAAGAGGCATAAATAATGATTGGTTAGGGCTTTTTCCTGTTGAAATAAAATGTTGAAATGGCTTCTGATGGCAGGGCTGTGCAGCAACAATGGTTATGAAGTGCATCCAAGTCAGGGTTTCTGGTCTTCTGCTGCTTTAAAAATATGCAGCAGATAAATGATTACAAGATTTTTATTAGTTGGCATTTAAAATGGATACTATGCAGACCTAACGATTTCCCTATTTCCACACAGCCGAGGCAATGAGAATAGACTAGCGCTACGCCGACAGACCATTCTGCGGGAGAAGGGGAGGAGGCAGGCCAGCCGAGGGCCAGCTTATATGTTTAATGACCACTCAACAAGTCTTTCTCTCGAGGAGGAGCGCTTTCTGGATGCAGCAGAATATGGAAATATTCCAGTGGTTCGCAAAATGCTGGAAGAATGTCCGTCACTCAATGTGAACTGTGTGGACTATATGGGACAGAACGCTTTGCAGCTGGCAGTTGCCAATGAGCACCTGGAGATCACAGAGCTTCTGCTGAAGAAAGAGAACCTGTCTCGGGTTGGGGATGCCTTGCTTTTGGCTATTAGCAAAGGTTACGTTCGGATAGTGGAAGCCATCCTAAACCATCCGGCATTTGCTGAAGGCAAGAGGCTTGCACTGAGTCCTAGCCAGTCAGAGCTCCAGCATGATGACTTCTATGCATACGATGAAGATGGCACACGGTTTTCCCATGATGTGACACCGATCATTCTGGCCGCTCACTGCCATGAGTATGAGATCGTCCACACTCTGCTGAGAAAGGGAGCTCGGATTGATAGACCACATGACTATTTCTGCAAGTGCAGTGAATGCAATCAGAAACAAAAGCATGACTCTTTCAGCCATTCTAGATCCAGAATCAATGCCTACAAAGGTCTGGCCAGCCCTGCCTATCTGTCTTTGTCCAGTGAAGACCCTGTAATGACTGCCTTAGAGCTCAGCAATGAGCTGGCTGTGCTTGCCAACATTGAAAAAGAATTTAAGGTGAGTAGAGGGATACTGATTCTGACAAACACAGAATGGCAAAGTTCAACCAAAGGTCTTTCTACTATTCCTTGAGCAGTAAGAGATCAACATGATTTTCATAAATCATCAGGATAATATCTCAAAATATGTAATTGTTTAATGAATGGAATATTTAAATCTTTGGGAATGGCTCATTGCTCTGTACTGATGGTAATTCGTGCTGCTTATGTAGAATGTGCCAGTGAACTAATTTTCCACTTTCTATCAGGCGGGATAGCAAAGAAGGCCCTTGAAACCCATGGATGAAGCGGACTTAGGACAGGGGAAAGAGGAATGGTACAGTTATGTCACTTATGCAAGACAAATTGCAGGATTCTATTACACCCTCATGCATTATCATTATTTTCTTCTAGTTGTACTGAAAACTTTCTCACTCCTCACAGTATTTTGTATTTTTTCACAAAGAGGACTCTAAATGACATCTTTCTTTTCCTTTTTTAATGTGCTGCTTTTCTCTGGTATTTCTAATAATCTCTTCCTCTTTGGCATTTATTTGTACTTAGTTTTATGTGAACTGAAGTTAA
>VYZU01014163.1:5973-16627 GCA_013401355.1 Ceyx cyanopectus | reverse complement strand
TTTTTTTTTTTTTTTAGAGCTCCTTGATTGTGCATGAAGGCCTTCAGTTTACCATGTTGCTGCTCAGTAGGATGGTTTCTGCATTTCAGATTATTGTGCTACTACAATTCAGTTATTAGCTATGGATGGGCAACTACCCTACATGCAGCACATGATTTACAGAGAGATGGAGCTCCTGCTCTGAATCCTGGTCTCATGGTGTCTGTTTATGTCTACTGACCATAGGAGTTAGATTACCCTCATTTGCTGAACTTAGTCTTTGTGAATACTACCCATGCTATGGAGGAGATGCAGCACGGCTTTTTGCATAGCGGATATTACCAGGAGGAGCTTTCACATGCATAGTCACAGCACAAATGGATGTAATAGAAGAGAAACTGATGGAGTAATAATAGAGTGTGATAGACTCTTCATACCTGTCGGAGCAAACCAACAAATATTTCCTAAAATGTGGAAGTTTAGGTCTTGAGAATGAATTGAGTTGACATAGAGGGAGCATGGAAGTTCTGGGGATTTCCTGAGGTGAGATATACTACAGTGCTGTTTGTTGGAAGATGATCATCACATCTTCTGTCTGAAGAGACCATGGAATGAGAAAATTTCAGTAGCCATTACGAGAATTTGTAGAAGTGCAGATAAGGATCTTGTAGCAGGATATATCAGCATGATATGCTAATGTGTGCTTGTGTTGGTTCAAATATTTCAAAGCCTTTCCTTTGCTAAATATAAGAAGTAGACTAAAGATCAGTAGATGATGGACACTGGTTACTTAGCTAACTGCCTGCTTCTGCTGCCAGATGAGTCAGCTGCAAAACTCATATTGAGAAAATATTAGCATGTAGAACAGTTTTTATTGAACAGAGTAAAGAGCTGTGGAAGGAGCTTAATACTGCATAGCATCAGAACTGAAATTATTTTTTACTGCAATTTAAATATTTGAATTAATATTTAGCATTAATAAATATTTAAATATTTAAATTAGTATTTAATAAATAAAATATTAAAATAGCATTAATAAAATAAAACATCCTTATTTTGTGGGATATACTGAAAATAGTGTATTTGAGCACATGTATGTAAAGAATCATTAAGCTGTCATTCAAAAAGAAAAAGGATTAAGTTGTAGAGAATACTGGGTAGTTTAGCATAGTAATTTAGGAGATAAAATTATTTGCAATTGAATTTCTATTGAGGGTTGGGATCTTACTTGACTGAAATTATACTAATGAATTAGATTTTATTATTAAAGAGAATGTAGAATTTTTTGTAACATTCGTTAGCAAACATAGCTTTAATGTGGTTCACTTTGTTTTTATAATTAAATATTAAGTAAATAATAATTAATATAAGAAGTGAAGGATGGCTGAGGGTTTCAGTAGTAGAAGCAGAATGGACAGCATATGAGAGCTGTCAGGAAGCTAGAATAGGCAGGATTTGTTGTCAAGCCACTGAGTGGGGGAATAAATAGGATTACAAGGTTATAAATTGTAATAATGAAACGGGTGGTAGAGATGGGGAGTAGCATACAGTGTAGTCAATATGCCTTTATCTTGTACAGATTCAGTTGATGACTGAATATTCAATTATAAATGTCAGAAAAACAGTCAGGGCAAAAGAGGAGAATGTAACTTACATAGTTACTGAACTAGTGGTGGGGTAAGAATAATAAGAGCAAGCAAAGTCAGCCTGGCTGCTTTTCTGAGGCAGAAGGGGATTTAGAGAGTTTTCCATGTCTGTGTGCCCTGCTGTCCTCTGCAATCCCTTGTCCCTCATGCCACAACTTCTGACTCCTTTCACACTTTGACTTGTTTTTACTCTGAGCTGTGACTTAGCAACAACTTGGACCAAGGAAGGAGCTTTGGGTGAATGGCATCCCGAGGGGATAGTGGCTTTCAGAAGGGCCACCTGAGGTCACTTCGGCTCCTTTAGTGTTAGTGGGACTCCTACCAGCTGAGTGTTTGTGGATTATTCTCACTGCCTCTTGCTGTTGATATTGGCTGTGTCTGCACTGAGGCAGTCATTGCATTGCATTGCACTGTTCTCCAGGTCATATAATATATATTAAGATACAATGGTTTTGTTTTTTTTTGATACCCAACTGTTCCAATGCAGTCCTTAAATATATCTACTTGACCTAGCAAAGGTGTCAGAAAGTAGTACATTAATCAAAAAAAAATGTAGTTTCCATCTTGAAGCAATTATCAGACTTAGCTGGATGTTTCTGTTGGTAATATTTTTGTAACCAGAAAGTGAAATCTTAGCATGTAAAAATGTTGTATTTTCTTCTCTTCTAGATTAAAAGACGAAGCACTTTTTTTTCATAGTGACAGTACATATCAGAGGGTTGTGTGATACCAACTTATGATAGAGCTTTGGATAAAACAGTGTTGGAAAAACAAAGGGGGTGTTTCTGTGTAAACCTGAGAAAGAACCTTACCTTCAAAACTGTTATTCTACCTCTGTAACAAGAAGCACAACCCAACTTTGCTACAAATTATGCAAAAGATCTGGAAAACAAAAGAGGCATAAATAATGATTGGTTAGGGCTTTTTCCTGTTGAAATAAAATGTTGAAATGGCTTCTGATGGCAGGGCTGTGCAGCAACAATGGTTATGAAGTGCATCCAAGTCAGGGTTTCTGGTCTTCTGCTGCTTTAAAAATATGCAGCAGATAAATGATTACAAGATTTTTATTAGTTGGCATTTAAAATGGATACTATGCAGACCTAACGATTTCCCTATTTCCACACAGCCGAGGCAATGAGAATAGACTAGCGCTACGCCGACAGACCATTCTGCGGGAGAAGGGGAGGAGGCAGGCCAGCCGAGGGCCAGCTTATATGTTTAATGACCACTCAACAAGTCTTTCTCTCGAGGAGGAGCGCTTTCTGGATGCAGCAGAATATGGAAATATTCCAGTGGTTCGCAAAATGCTGGAAGAATGTCCGTCACTCAATGTGAACTGTGTGGACTATATGGGACAGAACGCTTTGCAGCTGGCAGTTGCCAATGAGCACCTGGAGATCACAGAGCTTCTGCTGAAGAAAGAGAACCTGTCTCGGGTTGGGGATGCCTTGCTTTTGGCTATTAGCAAAGGTTACGTTCGGATAGTGGAAGCCATCCTAAACCATCCGGCATTTGCTGAAGGCAAGAGGCTTGCACTGAGTCCTAGCCAGTCAGAGCTCCAGCATGATGACTTCTATGCATACGATGAAGATGGCACACGGTTTTCCCATGATGTGACACCGATCATTCTGGCCGCTCACTGCCATGAGTATGAGATCGTCCACACTCTGCTGAGAAAGGGAGCTCGGATTGATAGACCACATGACTATTTCTGCAAGTGCAGTGAATGCAATCAGAAACAAAAGCATGACTCTTTCAGCCATTCTAGATCCAGAATCAATGCCTACAAAGGTCTGGCCAGCCCTGCCTATCTGTCTTTGTCCAGTGAAGACCCTGTAATGACTGCCTTAGAGCTCAGCAATGAGCTGGCTGTGCTTGCCAACATTGAAAAAGAATTTAAGGTGAGTAGAGGGATACTGATTCTGACAAACACAGAATGGCAAAGTTCAACCAAAGGTCTTTCTACTATTCCTTGAGCAGTAAGAGATCAACATGATTTTCATAAATCATCAGGATAATATCTCAAAATATGTAATTGTTTAATGAATGGAATATTTAAATCTTTGGGAATGGCTCATTGCTCTGTACTGATGGTAATTCGTGCTGCTTATGTAGAATGTGCCAGTGAACTAATTTTCCACTTTCTATCAGGCGGGATAGCAAAGAAGGCCCTTGAAACCCATGGATGAAGCGGACTTAGGACAGGGGAAAGAGGAATGGTACAGTTATGTCACTTATGCAAGACAAATTGCAGGATTCTATTACACCCTCATGCATTATCATTATTTTCTTCTAGTTGTACTGAAAACTTTCTCACTCCTCACAGTATTTTGTATTTTTTCACAAAGAGGACTCTAAATGACATCTTTCTTTTCCTTTTTTAATGTGCTGCTTTTCTCTGGTATTTCTAATAATCCCTTCCTCTTTGGCATTTATTTGTACTTAGTTTTATGTGAACTGAAGTTAACGATTTTTTCAGTGTTACAGAGAATTTTTAGTGTTCCAAAGCATAATTTTGAGAAAAAAGTTAATAGTTGAGACCTGGGGATTCAAGGCCTCTTAAAGCATGAGTGTTCTCTGAGGCCTTTTTAATTGTGTAGATACAGTGATGGACAGCCTACAAAAGTATTTACCACAGTTTATTTCTCTTAAGATAATAGTAAGAATAAAAGCTTTTTGCTTTCAGTAAATGCAAAGACATGCCTTGTGCAAACATTGTCAGTGTTAATTATGATTTAGGTTAGTTAACCTAAGTCATACCTAACATAATTACCCTTGGACTGGGTTTACCTTATGGGACCCTGTTGAAAACAGATGAAAGTATATTATACTGTGACAGAGCAAGATATGAAGACTTGACTACCAGGAGATCAAATCTGCTCCAAAGCGATAATAGGATCATTTCCAAGATTGTGTTAAGAAGAATTTGAAAATGCAATGATCAGTGTTTAATGTTAGTCTCCTGAACAGTGGCACAGTTCACAAGGCCATGAATCTCTCTCTGCTCAGCGAACCTGAGCTGAGATTCTGCAATTCTGAATCAATTGCCCCTGACTCATGCTCATAGGTTTATCTTTGTGACACCAATCTGTTGTAAGAAGCTGAAATACTTCTTGGAGAGGGAAAAGGAGGAGGAGGAATGTGCAAGGGGATCTTAAAAACATCAGCCAAACAGATGGAATAGAAGCAGAGGAGAATTTTTATTTTATATCAAAAGACAAATTGCTGAAAAAAGCATTTCAGCTTAATGAAGAGGGTGAACATCTGCCCTGTGGAGTCCCTAGCAGAAATCCTTAGGACCTCAGTGGACTGAGATTTCATCCATTGCTTTCATGTATAGTTCAAAGTATTTATACCACATACTCTGATTCTTTCTCTTCAGCAGCTGCTGAAGATGTGAACAAATGGACTTGATTAACTTAAAGGGGAGTAAATTTAGAACATTTTTCATACACCATAAATGCATCCTGTCAAGTTCACAGCTATGTTCAGATAAATAACGTATCTAATTTGTTGGGACTGTATAGCTCCTTTTACCTCAACAGGAGCGATATAAGCTAAGATCATTATAAAGACAAATAAAATGATCATCTGGAACATTCAGCAAGAAGTATCCTTCAAATGTATGCTGCAGTACACAAATGGTGAGATGAACTGGGAGTGCATTACTTGTCCCTGGTGCCACCAGGGCAGGGAATGGAACACAGAGGTGAGAAAAGGTGGGCTGGTTCAGAAAGCAAGTTTCTGCAGCCTCATGGTCCTGCAGTGCCTCAAGGAGGTCCTTCCTCGGCATGACCTCATCTCTGAGTGACTTCTGTTTTTTTTAGATTTAGAGTACTGTCCCTCAGCAGAAGCAGGAGGCTAAACAAAAGACAGAGAAACTCCATATTGCTGTGTGTTAATCAGACAGGCTTTGCTGGGATGTACTTACACTTCGGAGTAGGGTGAAAATGAATAGGAATAATGAGGAGCAGGAGCACAAGGCAACACAGAAATTTAACTTTTCCTGAATTTGTTTCACCTGGAGTAGGCAACTGGCAGCATAAGGTCTTTTGGGAATGGTTTTGTAGGTACTAAAATCATGTGGTGATTCTGGGTAAATATTAAAATCCGTAGAGTTTATGCACATTTATAAAAGCATTGATGAGAATTAACATTTACACTACTGATAAGTGCTAACATTTACAATATCTAGACAGTCTTGGAGCTTGACTGAGAAATACTTGGCTGAGGTTCAGTGCAGGTGGTACAAAGTTTTTGTGTACAAGTTGCAGGAAATGGACACTTGTCATCTTCACTGAGCTTGTTTGTACTCCTGCAAGCTCATATATTTGCTTTCAGCAATTTATCTAAAAATGCATACCCTTACTTTATTTCAGTTGTCTTCTATAATTGTCAGGATTATGTGGTCCCTGCATAAGGATGCAGTTTTCATAAAAATATCTTACGTGTTTTAGTGTAATCAAAACAAGTATATTTTTAGTGCATAGATTAGCTGGCAAATCTCTAGCTCCACCTAGGGTTTGACTGAGCTTTTTAAAGTAATTAAAAGCTTACCTAAATGAAAATTAACTTTCTGGTAATAACACTGTTTTAAAAGTCATGTATTTTATGGTGCTGATGGGGTATTGTTGCAGGGGAGCTTCCCAGTGTGTGCCTGAAACAACCAGTGGGACAGGTAATTCCCAAATCTTCCTCAGAGGCAATGGAAAGAGTTAATGTTCACCTATAATGCTCATTGTTTCATATAATTTACTTCTCTCTCCTGTCTTCAGTTAACATTAGAGATCCATAATCAGCAAAAATCACTATTCTCTGGGATAAATTTAATTATTTTCTGCAAACTTCTGTAGAGGTGTCGTCTAGAATTACGTATCTGTTGCATTTGGTTGCAGGTGTTGTTTTTACAAACGTTTTGGATGATCATTCTTTATTAGAAGTAAAACCAGAAAAAAAAAGTAGAGGATTACTTTTGAAGGAAGACTAACTGAACAGATGTGTCAAGCACAGTGCAGGAATGTATCTGTTCCAAGCAAACAGCTAAATCGGTTTTCCTGAGTAATACTGAGATGTTCATTATTTTTTGAACACCATTGAAATTAGTTCTTTATGACAAACCTTTTCAAGATTTTGTATTATATAGAATATTTTCTTTTAGGGGAATGTGATCATATTTTCTGTCATCTAAATTGTTTGCCCACCCTAGAGCTAATATTTCTACTATGTCTATAAGGATGTAGATTATATCTGACAAATGTCCTGCAGAGATGTGGCCTAGAGTTTTGAGAGGGACAGCTGTGGCCCAGTGCTGTTCAAAATGGGTAAAATTTGTGTTTAGTACAAAGTCCACTGCAGTTTTAATGGCAACAGAATGTTTTATTGTTTAATGGTATGGAGTGGAAAAGGTATTTTTAAATTAAACATAAATATGTTATTCTTTGCTGTAAATGAATAACCCCTAATAAGGTCATGTTAGTTTACTTTTCTAATGAGAAGCAAAATTCAGTTTTATCATCCTAAAGTCTATTTTTTCTGTTTGTTTTCATTTCTACAACCCCTGTTACAGAAATCAGATCCCAGTCTTCATTATAGGTATTGTCAGCTCCCTTAAAGAAAAAATATAATCACCTTTTAGAGAAGAAAACTGAGGCACAGAAGGAGAAAGGGCCACCTTTGTAAGGGGAGTAATGTGTTTATCTGCCTACTAAAATGCCTAAATCCAATATTTAGGTCCCACTTACATTCAGAAGGCTTTTTGAAAACTTAAATCCTTGTATAGCAGTACCCATATTTCTAATCTAGGCCTCTACAGTTCACTAAGCAGGGCCAGAACATGGTCTGGAGCACTGTTCTATCTCTGTGAGTTTTGGTGTCACCCTGAATCCTGAGAACATTTTTATCCCAGGCATAATCTGGGGGAGTGCAGGAGTGTGTGACTGGTCACAGGAGGCTGTGTGGAGATCCTTTTCTTGGAGAAGTGGTTATGGTGATGCTCTCCTGCTGTCCTGGCCATGCTATCCTGCTTACGTGGTCAAAGGTAAGGCAAACCACAGTCAGATGAGTTTTTCAGAGCAAGTGTGGTCTGCTTGTTCTCTTAACCAGGACATTGTGACAGTCTGTGGCTGCTTCTGTCACAAAGAGCAGGTGACCCCTCTCAGCAGCAGCCACTGTCACCCTCAACCCTCCTGTCATTCCTCTGCCACCAGTATCTTGCTCCCCTGGTTCCTCATCCCCCACAATGCTTACCCCAAATCACCACCTTCCTTTTGCAGGACGAGAGCAGACAGTGCTGCCCCCTTGTCCTTGACGTGGCAAAATATGGATTGATTTGTTTATTTTAAACTTAACAGCTGACGAGCCCTGAACCAACATTGTCACATGTGTAGAATAAAGCACACATGCTTTATGGCAGAACTATGGGCCGATTCTTTTTAGACCCTCCATATGTAATTTAATTGCTGCTTTCCTTATTAAGTCTTCCAGGACTCTGTTTTCAATTAATGAAGTTTACAATTTGCAGTAAAGGAGAACTCATGGAAATATCCATATGCTTTTGGTCATTTTCAAAAATAAGTAAAGCCAAACAGGTTACCACATCCCCTTGGCTCAAATTAATGATAAGGGATGTGTGAGACTGAAGGAGGGGGAACTTTCTATGTATGTGTGACAGAGACACTGAGGTGATGAGAAGATTGTTTCAGTCATTTTTGCTGTCGTTACACATTTAAGTGGACCAAGGAGAGAGAGGGCTACAGGCAGCTCATGCAGTAGTCTCTTCAAGTTAACATATGATTTCTTAGAAACAGCATTCCCCAGTTAGAGCTGCCCATCCTGTGCTCAGACCCTGACAAATCTTCCTGTAGCAGTTTAAGACATTATCATCCCATTTGTCCTCCATAACCTTCCCTTGAAAAGATAAATTCTTCATAAGAGAATGTGTCTGGAGACAGCAAACTGAACTTGACCAGGGACATGTGTTGCCTTCAGCTGACTTTGCTGTGTTACAACCATCCTGTGCCATGGCTGGGGTGGAGGTGGTGATGCTGGGCACCACTGAATTCCCCAAAGTTTGTTTGCTGTAACCTGACCACTGAGGACATTTCAGATCAGCTATCACCACTGGTCACAGCAGTGGCAGTATTTCACAGGACTGGAAACTGGTTTATTGCATCTGCAAATGAGAAAGTAAACTGGTGAAGTTTATGGGTGAGTTTACTGGGTGCTAATATATACCAGGATACTGTGTACAAATCTATATCCTGAAGGGATAACACTGTGAAATGTGAATGAAGTTATCTGGCTATTTTAAGAAATGCCCATTCAGTATTTATTTTGGCAAATAGGGCTACACTTGGAAAAGATCATATTCTTCATTAGAATAAATTAACATATATTACTTTATTTTGAGACTGCCCAAAGGCATTGGATTCCACTGTGGAATAATGGTGTCCTCACATACTGTTTTGAAAATCTGTGTCATGGCTTAGTCACCCAAGCTGTAAAATACAAATGAAGAGTGTGTAAAAGGCCCAAAGGAGGATATGGGGAGCTATAGACCTGTCAGTCTGACCTCAGTGCCAGGAAATGTCGTGGAGCAGAGCATCATGACTGTCATTACACACCACATATAGGACAAATAGGTGATCAGGCCCAGTTTATGAAAGGCAGGTGCTGCTTGACTGACCTGATCTCCTTCTATGACAAGATGACCCACCTGGTTGGTGAAGAAAAGGCTGTGGATGTTGAGTACCTTGACTTCTGCACAGCCTTGGACACAGTTTCCCATGGCATCCTCCTGGAGAAACTGGCTGATCATGGCTTGGATGGTCATACCCACTGCTAGGTAGTATACTGTCTGGATGGCTGAGCCCAAAGAGTGGTGGTGAACGGAGTTAAATCCACCTGGCAGAAGGTCACAAGTGATGTTCCTCAGGGTTCAGTATTGGGACCTTTTCTGTTTAACATCTTTATCAATGATCTTGATGAGGAGATAGAATGCACCCTCAGTAAGTTTGCAGATGATACCAAGTTGAATGGGATTCTCTATCTTCTTGAGGGTATGTAGGCTGTACAGAGGGATCTGAACAGGCTGGATAGATGAGCTGAGGACAATTGTATGAGCTTCAACAAGGCCAAGTGCTGGGTCCTGCACTTGGGCCACAATAGCCCCAGGCAATGCTACAGGCTTGGGGAAGAGTGGCTGGACAGCTGTGCAGCAGAAAGGGATCTGGGGGTACTGATTAACAAACAGCCAAGTATGAGCCAGCAGTGTGCACAGGTGGTCAAGAAGGCCATTGGTATCATGGCTTCTATTAGAAATAGTGTGGCCAACAGGACCAGGTAGGTGTCTGACACTCTGTACTCAACATTGGTAGGCCACACCTCAAGTACTGCGTTCAATTTTGGACACCTCAATACAAGGTGACATTGAGGTGATGGAGCAGGTCCAGAGAAGAGCAACTAAGCCTGTGAAGGGCCTGGAGAACAAGACTTATGAGGAGCAGCTGAGGTAACAGGGGCTGTTTAGTCTGAAGGAGACTGAAAAGAGGCCTTACACTCTCTACAACTACCTGAAAGGAGGCTGTAGAGAGGTAGGTGCTGGTCTCACAAGTAACTAGAAATAGAAAAAGATGAAATGGTCTCAAGATGCACCAGGGGAGGTTTAGACTAGACATTAGGAAAATATTTTTCAGTGAAAGTGTTGTCAGGCATTGAAACAGGCTGCCCAAGGAGGTGGTTGAGTCACCATCTCTGGATGTGTTTAAAAGCTGTTTAGATGTGGTGTTTGGGATTAATGGTTGGACTCTATACTCTGAAAGGTCTTTTCCAACCTAGATGATTTTAAGATTCTATTATGTATTTCCTACCAGAAAATACTCACATTAAAATTGTATGCCAATATTTTGTAATAATCATTTATGAAAACCAAATTACTTTGTTCTTAAATTTATTGAAGAATATTCATTTTTTTATGTTCTGATATCAATTTGAAACAGTCCATGGTACCTAATCTTACAAGGGTGCAAAGG
>VYZU01014162.1:0-10223 GCA_013401355.1 Ceyx cyanopectus | reverse complement strand
ACTTTTAAAGAATCTTGTTATAGTTACAAGTTTAGGTTTTTCTCATATTTTTCATCATTTCTATGAGTTGTGAGTTCTTCTCTGATCTTCTACCAAATTCCAACCTTCTTAAGGGTCTGGACTGTAGAGAGTCTGTATTAGGCTTGGTATGTACTCACTGATCCTTAGTAACCTGCTTAGCTGCAAATCTGAACCTTTATAAACACCAGGGAAGCTTTAGTACTTTTTCATCCCAAACAGTTTATAGATAGACATATAACTTATTTGAATTATTTATCTCATTAGTAGACCTGGAAGAAAACATTTTGTTAAAACAGTGACAACTACTTCTAAGATAAGAGTATTTTCCATTGCAGAACAAATAAAACTTGGTAGCACTTAGCATGGGATCTAATAGATGATGATGTATTTTAGGATCTAAGGAACTCAAAGACTGTTTTCCCTGATTATACCACTACAAATATGATAGGCAAGGCAGGTAGGAAGGAGACAATGCTGACAACAAAAAAAGCCAAACCAAACACACACCCAAAACACACACACACACACACACACACACACACATAAAGATTATACAGTTTTATTACAGACTTTTTTGGTTACTGTCAGGTAGAAAATAAATGCAGACCTTTACAAGTTCTGCTATAAGAACATGGGTAAAAAAAGGTGTTTCAGAGTTGTGTAATACAATTATCAAGAAATATAAGGATCTCACTGGCCTTGGGAAAAGGACTGGGTGCAAATTTTGAAGCAAAAAAGGGACTCCCTTATGATTTCAATGGAGATTCCTTCACTTCATATACTAACACAGCTTGCAGAAAATTATTGGTTTTAAATTGAAAAAGACTACATATGTTAAAAGCTTGATGCATTCCCTTTCCCAGGAAAACTAAATCTAAGCTGTATTTGCTAAACTTTAATATTTAAATTTAGCAGATATTTAAAATATTACATTTTCCAAGCAAGCTTGTTTTAGATAAAATCCCCTCATCTCTATCAGAAAGAACCCTAGTTTGCATTTATTCAATGCTAAAATCAAAGGAATACAAAACTTCTTTCCAAGCCTTAGGCAACTACACCGAAATACANAGTTCTAGAGTATCTCTGCCTAAAAAAAAATAAAATACACCTATAATTATCCTGTACATTTTAAAATCTCACCTAGAAAGATGATTTTATTCTGTATCCCTGTTCAGGGAACAATAACTGAATCTTGTGAATTGTGTGTATTCAAAGCTTATAGGACAGACAAAGCAATAGTAAATGACATTTATCCTCAGTATTAGCTCAAGTACTGTCAAACTGGTCAAATAATATAATAATATATAATTAATAATATAATAAAATATAATTCCATAGTGACCATGACAGTGACAGCAACAGTAGCATTTCTTCATATCCTTAAATACAAATGCCCTGTGCTTTTCAGAGTGAGCAGAGAATTTATTTGCATGGACCAGCATGAGAGCAGCAGTCAAGCTTGTGGCAGCTTATGCAAAGTTTCTCACTTGCTCATGGGAAACAGGAGTGACATGAAGTGGAAGCTGGATGGATGGTGAAAAGGTTTCTAGCAAATGTCTGACACCAGAACTTTCTTTGCTGTTTTAAAGACAAAACAGTGACAAAGTGCTGTGTTGATGTCACACTGCTATGGAAGGAAATAAATGCCATTTATACAGATCACATATGATAAGAATACCAATTGTTCTGAAGAGTTACCCATACAGCTCATGAAAAATACCCTTTGGGATATTGCCAACTGTATATCAGCTTTTTCTCTTTTCACTTAAGAAAATTTACTTATGTTTTGGTTAAAAAGACCTTAAAACATGCTCATTTTTTAATCAAATTTTTCACTGATCCTTCACTGACCCTCCCTTTATATTTAGCATTGGTGAGGCCACTTCTGGAGTACTGGGTTCCCCAGCATAAGATGAACATGGATTTACTGGTGCAAGTCCAGCTCAGGATCACAAAGATAATTAAGAGACTGGAGCATCTCTCATATGAGGAAAGTCTAAGACATTTAAAATATTATTTTCATGTGACTAGGTGTGGGGCATGCCACAAAAACCTGTCAAAAATCAGTTCTGTTAAAGACCAGCTTCAAATTCAAGTTACTTTCAGCTGTTGATATAATCTCCTTTCATTAACAGATCTATGAGTTGATTAAAAAATTACATAGATCACTACAAAATACAATAATAAATGAGGACAGCACAATTACATAAAAGTTAAGACATCTGTGATATGACAACTGAAAAATACTTTTCTTAAAATGTTCTTAAACATCAAAAAGTGCCATTATTTTTCATGCAGCAGTATTTACTGCCATTGACAAGCAGTGATTCTTTGCATCTGCTAAAGCTTCTAGGAAAAGTTTTCTCTGTTATTACTAAAAGCTAATACTTCATTTGCCTCGACAATTAAAAAAACATTTGAAATCATAGTTTTAAGGATTTCAATGTTAAATTACCCAAATTATTTACATCTTTCCTTTTACAGCTTACAGTGGCACTCAAGTGAACTTTTGTTGTACATTTTGCAGTTGTCTGCTTTTCAGAAAATGAGCTACAACCTTTGTGAAAACCTTGAGCCTCTAAGGAGGCAAAATAACTTTTCCTTCTGAATATTTCAAGAAAAAGAATAAATTGAGTTGCTTTAAAGGGAAACATTTGCTTTTTATCTGGTGCTGTAAACTCATTTTGGATATTCCTACTTCTGCTGATAAAGGAATATCTTAATCCTAGACTAATTTATTTGAAGGCAACAGAGGCTATGCCAAAGCAGTCTGAGAGAGCACCTGAGCTGTCCTGCAGCACAGTGAGGAACTGCCATGCAACTTAGTTTTAACAGAGGAGACTGTTAAGGGAGAGAAAATGGGGGACTATTCACTCAGTGCAAATGAAGGTAGCAAGCAGTCCAAAGTCTCAGAAGAGTTAGAACTGTGCTAGTTAAAGAAGGGTGGACAGGGGGTAGAAATGCATTTCTGAACTTGGTGACATGGCACACTTGTGAATCTGTGCCTAAGATTCTTGAGCAACTCAGCAGATAGTGGAACACACGACCTTTTCCAGCTCTCACTGCAAAACTCATATGCAGTCTAGGCTGTCACATTTGTGGCTGATGACTGAAATTTTCTGCCTCTGAGTGCCTGAAGTCTAACCCCCATTTAAGAATTCGAGTTACACATGCAAACAAAACCCTCACACTTACATAGATATCCACCTGGCAAAGTAAACACTGACATATCACAGAATCACAGAATGTGAGGGGTTCGAAGGGAGCTAGAAGATCATCTAGTCCAACCCCCCTGCCAGAGCAGGGGCACCTAGACCAAGTCACCCAGGAACAGATCCAGGGGGGCCTTAAGTGTCTCCAGAGCAGGAGACTCCACAACCTCCCTGGGCAGCCCCTGCCAGGCTCTGCCACACTCACTGGGAACAAGTTCTTCCTTCTGTTTCCCCTCAACCTCTTGTGCTCCAACTGACTCCCATTGCCTCTTGTCCTGTCACTGGATGGCACTGAGCAGAGTCTGGCTCCATCCTCCCTACACTGCCCTGAACATCTTGACAGACACTGCTGAGCTCCCCCCTCAGTCTCCTCTTCTCCAGGCTAAAGAGCCCCAGCTCTCTTAGCCTCTCCTCAGCAGGGAGATCTCCACTCCCTTCAGCAGCTTGCTGCCCTGAGCTGGACTCTCTCCAGCAGTTCTCTGTCCTTCTTGAACTGGGGTGCCCAGAACTGGACACAGTATTCCAGCTGGGGCCTCACCAATGACATATGAACTCTACATAAAATTGCCAAGTATATGTATCTGTTAAACTCAAAATAGACAAATTTGTGTGTGGCCTGGTCAGCTGCCAGATTATTTTTGATTAGGTGGACTTCAGAATTCTGGAGTTTCCCTCACCAGATCCTTTGTATTTTCAGCTCATTGTAAATCCAATTGCTACAGATTAAATCTTGAGGTTTCTACAGTGGTCCAGAGGTTTTCTACAGACAGTTTGGACCCTTGCATTCCTCAAAGGCACATCTGAGCAAGCACCATCCCAAGCAATTTCTGTAAGTGTTAAGTTACTCAAGTCCTGACCCAGAGAATAGATACCAATGCATTCAGCTGAACAGTTTTGAATGCTTCCTGTCAGATGAAAAATGGTTTATTTCAAATGACAAATGAGTGACTTGAAGAACTGGTACCTGAAAAAAAGCCCCAATTTTTCATATAGTAAACTGAAATATTAAACATAAATAAGCCTATGCAGATATGCCAGTTCCTACATTGATAACTTAAAGAAAATAAATAGTAATTATTTAAATTATTATATTAAAAATATTTAAACCCTATGATTTATTTTTTTAAAAAAAGCTCTCTCAGTTGATATAAAAGTATCAAGATTAATCACTACCTTTGGCTTCTTCAAGGACCTGCTTGGAGAAGTCCCATGGGATAGGACTCTAGATGGTAAGGGGCCCAAGAGTTCTGACTAATATTCAAGCACCATTTCCTCCAAGATCAAGACTGAAGCATCCCACAGAGTAAGAAATCAAGTAAGAGAGCTAGAAGACCTGCATGGATGACCAGGGAGATAATGAATAAACTTCAGTGGAAGAAGGAAGTCTATAGAACACAGAAGAAGGGGCTGACCACTTGGGAGGAATACAAGAATAGGACAGGGATGTGACAAGGAAAGCTTAGATCTCCTTAAAACTAAACCTGGCAAGGAAGGTCAAGGACAAGAAGAAAGCTTTTTGAAGTGCACTGGAGACAAAGACTAGAGGCAATGTGGGCCCACTGCTGAATGAAGTGGGTGCCCTGGTGACTGAGGATATGGATAAGGTGGATTTATTGAATGCCACATTTGCCTTGGTCTTTACTCCTAAGGCAGCTACCAGGAGTCCCAGGCCTTCAAGACCACAGAGGAAGTCTGGAAAAAGGAAGGTTTTGCCTCATTCGAGGAGGATTGGGTTAGAGATCAATTAAGCAAACTGAACATCCACAAATCCATGGGCCCTGAAGGGATGCACCCATGGGTGCTGTGGGAGCTGATGTAAGTCATTGCTAGGCCATAACCTTTGAAAAGTCCTGGAGAACAGGAGAGGTGCCCGAGGACTGGAGAAAGGTCAATGTTGTCCCAGTCTTCAAAAAGGGCAAAAAGGAGGCCCTGGGTAACTACAGGCCCATCAGCCTCACCTCCAGCCCTGGAAAGGGGATGGAACAACTTGTCCTTGCTGCCATCTCTAAGCATGTTGAAGAAATAAGGCTTATCATGAGTACTCAGCATAGAATCAACAAGGACAATTCATGTTTGACTAATCTGATAGTTTTTTATGATGGCATCACTAGATGGATGGATGAGGGTAGTGCAGTGGATGTGGTCTACCTTGACTTCAGCAAGGCTTTTGACACTGTCCCCATGGCATCCTCACAGCCAAGCTTAGGAGTACAGACTAGATCACTGGATGGTGAGGTGGATTGGGAACTGGCTGAAGGAAAGTGCTCAGAGTTGTGGTAAAAGGGGCACAGTGTGGCTGGAGGCCTGTGGATAGTGGTGTTCCCCAGGGGTCCGTACTAGGTCCAGCCCTATTCACTATAACCATCAATGACCTGGATGAGGGGACAGAGTGACCCTCAGCAAGTTTGCTGCTGACACCAAACTGGGAGGAGTGGCTGACACAGCAGCAGGCTGTGCTGCCATCCAGAGAGACCTGCACAGACTAGAGAGCTGGGCAGGGAGAAATTTAATGAAATTTAACAAGAGCAAGTGTAGAGTCCTTCATCTGGGGAGGAACAAACCCATGGATCAGTACAGGTTTGGGGCTCATCTGTTGGAGGGCAGCTCTGGGGAAAAGGACCAGGAGTGGACATCAGGATGACCGTGAGCCAACAGTGTCCCCTCATAGCCAAGAAGGCCAATGGCATCCATCACAAAGAGCATGGCCAGCAGGCTAAGGGAGGTTCTCCTCCCCCTCTACTCTGTGCTGTTGAGGCCTCACAATGAACACTGTGTCCATCTTAGAATCCCCCTGTTCAAGATGAACAAGAAGCTACTGGAGGGGGTCCAGTGCAGGGCCACAGAGATGATCAAGGGTTTGGAACACCTACCATATAAGAAAAGACTGAGAGAGGTGGGTCTGTTTAGCCTGGGGAAGAGGAGGCTGAGGAGGGATCTTACCAATGTTTATAAATATCTGAAGGGTGGGTGTCAGGAAGATGGGGCCAGGCTCTTCTCAGTGGTGTCCAGGACTAGGGGCAATGGCCATAAACTGTAAAACATGAGGTTCAACCTAGACATGAGGAAGTATTTCCCTGTGAGAGGGAGCACTGGAAAAGGCTACCCAGAGAGGTGGTGGAATCTCCATCTCAGGAGACTTTCAAAAGCTACCTGGACTTGTTCCTGTAAGCAATCCTGCTCTGGCAGGGGGGCTGAACTAGATGACCTTTAGAGGTCCCTTGCAACTCCTACCATTCTGTGATTCTGAAATAACTTCATTAAAGCAAATATCATTACTAGACATATTTGAACAAATTTCCTTCCTAATAATTCAGGTGGTAAGTGTACTAAAGAACAAAATCAACAACAATGGAAAGAGAATTTAGCTCAGTAAACATCAAAATGATATTATGTTAATAAAATAAGTTATTTATTTGTATGGTTATATAACAAAGAAAATGCCAGATTATTTTAAATGTAGATCACAGAGATGGAGAGCTATTCCAATTGCCACCATGATTTAATTCAGCAGGAAAATACACAGAAAAACTGATTTAGTGCTGGCAATGACACAGGGACTCTTCAGTTTGTTTGGGATACTTGGAAAACACTCATTTGACTTGTGGCAACAGTCAAACAGAAGTAGCAAAATATGGTATTCCAAATTATTCATTTTCAGTTATGTAAAAAATGCTGAACTAAAAGTTAAATCACAGTAGTCTCTACAGGTATATATTTATGAACATTTAAGGTAATGACAGCTCATGAAGGCTTATGAAAACTATAAAAGATACAGCCATGCCACATGCATCTTAATCTACAGCCATGCATTCTCAATAAAGTCCATGGAGACTGCATTATATCTAAGTTTCAAGCAAAAAGCAAAATAAAATAAATGCTTGCAATCAACATTGAGATCTTATTTACTATCTTTAATATTATTTTTTTTCAATTAATGGTTTAAATAGTGCTTGGAACATTATACAGTAAGCAATTAAAGGATTTGAACCATCCAGTGGTTCACAATGAAGAATGGTATGTAAAAAGAATATCAATGACTGAATAGTAGAATCTTTTAATTGACCATGATTTATGACAGGGACCATGGAGTAATCAGGAAAACTGTTCTTTTCACAATGCACTCTCCAAAACCAGTATCCTCAATATTCCAAAATATTGTAGAGAAACAACAAAACAAAGAAAAAAAAACCCCAAAAAACCAAACAAACAAGCAAAAAACCAAAAAAAGAAAGCAGGACCATGCTGTTCACCCACGCACCTGGAGGAACAACTCCAATACCATCATCAACATCATAATCTGAGATGTCACTATCACTGATTGGCCGAGATCCTGCACAACAGTAAGGTAAACAAATTCCTCAACATCTGGTTCTGTTATCAAATGTAAAAATATGTTCATTAACATACTACTGAAATTAAAAAGATGCTTTTAAGCCTAAGCAGCAGAGGAGACCTAAACTGCAGTGACACAAGAAGCTTAGCCAGTATCTTACATCTTACAGCTGCTGCAGCCTCCTTTCCCCTTCTCCTTCACTCAAGTCCTCAGTAATCCTCTACTAGGATAGTTTCTCTCACTAAACCTGCAAAACATTGCCTCAAATAAAGAAAAAAAATTCCCACTTTTGTGTTATTTCAGTGAGTAAGCTGAATCAACTCAGCAGGAAAGAAGTGGCAGCATATGGTGAGAAAGGGGAAGAGGAAACAGCACTGCCAGCTTGAGGAAAGTTCAAATAACTCATGAAAACTGACCTTTAGTTTGGTCTCTCTATACATATCCTCATGCAGCAGTTACAGCAGTATCACATTTTTATCATTCATTCCTGACTCTGAACCAATTTCCTACACTTCAGCTGGAATGAAGGACTTTCATGTTCCAGAAAAATTAGAAAAATACCTTGGAAACATTTTAAAATAATCCCCTAGGCCTTTTGTTTTTCTAAACAAATCTTAAATTAATATAAATGAACAGAAAAGCTACAATAGTAAAATATTTCAATACATACATTATTTTAATATGCCACATACAAACCTGAAATCAGACCCCTCAGAACAACTTCCCCTCCCAAATAATTCCTACAATTTCTCTTTGCTGCAAAAGTGCACTTATCTGACTGTATAAATCAGCATATTGCAGGTCAAGACTAACTTCATGATGAAAAGTATTTTTAACCTTCATAAGTCTTCAAGGACTTTCTTTTTAAAACAAAAAAAAATTAAAAAGCTTTTAATTATTAAAAAATGTGATGAAATTCATCGTTCTATTTAAAAGGAAACAGATGCAAACAAATGTCTGAACAATTTTCTTTTTCTCAAGAATTCCAATGGGTTTCACAAACTTGAAAGTTATGTGCCACAGGTGAAATCCTGCTATGTCGTGTTAATTTGCATCTCTTCCACACATTTTCCTTATGTTTAAAGATTACAAAATAGTTATGGGCTTTTTTTATCTAGCATATGAAAGTTAAATACTGTTACTCCATATCCAGGACCCCTAAATTTTGAATTAGAAAAGATAAATGAAATTTGCACCTACTTTGTAATTTTTTGCTAGTGCTTTCTCCACCATGAACATGTCTTCTTGGCATGAAAGGTGATGGCTGAGGCAGAGGTAGTGAAGATTCATCATGTGTCTGTAGCTTATACCAATGTGGTTCATNGCATTCGTTCTCTAAAATCTCTCCGATGTACATGTGAGTAGAGAAAAGTTTGGTTCCATTTTGGCTCTAGACTTTTCTTTACTGTTTTGGTCCTCCTTTTACTCTTATCACTGAAACAGAAAGATTTATTGGAAATTGTTTGTAGGGCTAAATCACCAAATGCTACTCATTAGCACTTACTCTCTGATCTGATAATGCCTAAAAGATAAAAATTATTTGCTCTACAGTGTATTGCATTCATGCAGAAGTCTGTAAAGTCAAATATTAACTTGCATATATATATATAAGATATTGACTTTCATGATTCAAGAGCAATTATTTTGTTGTTTTTGTTATAATTTTGTTATAATCAATCCAACTATAGAAAATTATTCAAATAATTCTTTACTTTGTCAGCATTCCTTAAAAGTTGATTCAATACATGGTAAATTCCAACACAATTTTCTAAACTGAAATATTACTACCTTCTGTCTGGAAGAAAATACATTTTGACATAGGGATTCCTAGGGCGTCCATCTACTCGTGGTGGCAAATCTGTTGCTTGCAGAACATTTACTATCAACTGATGTCCCACTTTGTCATACCACAGTTTAACCTATGAGAATCAAGTTACCACAAAACATTTTGAAAAACATAGAAAAAAACCCCCATAATTTTCAGATTATCAAAATTAACCACATAAAAGTAACTTGTTTTCACCAAGTGACAATGAGATGTATTTTATTTCCAATCTCTGAATGTGAAGTTAGACAGAAAAGATGATAGTATATACCAAAACCTTTTGTGTTTACCACAGCTGAATAAAGTGGTGGTGGCTGATTTTATTTATTGTACTCACTGCATAATCTTGTATCTGTGAGTGCATTTAAACCAGCTCTGCAACTTAAAAGCTATGTTGAAAATAGAAGTTCTGACTGCAGTCCTGAGGCACAGTTGAAATATATCAATGTTTTGTCACCTTGCAAATGTGCTTATGAAAAGTATAATATACAACTAAACAATTTAAGAGAAGCATGATTTTTCTTTAGCCTGCTGTATACTTAGAAATTAATATCAGCACTTAATAGATTTTCTTTAACAGCTAAGGAAAACCAAAATATGCTCACAGAAAGCTGCCCTGGTAGGACCTGTGGTGCATCCCGCAGAGCTCCAGGGCTGGTTGGAGAGATAACAGAAATAGAAGGCCTTTCCATCTTCTGAGATTCAAAAGAACTTGAACCTAAAACCACATGAGAAACACGTGAACTTTCCATCCAAAGTTTGTATTTATACACAGTGTAACTGGATTAATATACAGAAAGATTTTTTGGATACCCCTACCCCAGGTTAAAGC
>VYZU01014161.1:0-18329 GCA_013401355.1 Ceyx cyanopectus | reverse complement strand
ACTAACTAGATACAGTACATGTGTTTTCTCCAAACCAGGTCAATGCCTACATGGGCTGTAGGCTTTTCTCTTTTTCCCGTACACCTTTGTGTGTCTTGGCCTCATATTTCACTTCTGGAGTCCTTTTCTATTTAGCAAAAGCAGAGCCTGTGTGTAAGTCACTTACTGAAAAGCCTGAGAAAACTCAAGATGCATCTTATCACAGTCAGTTTTCACCTTGAGTGAGAAAGCACAGTAATTCTGTGTATGTTCCACCTGAGACAGAGAATATACTGTGATTTCTTCCTCCTCTGTCCCTCTCCCTAAATATATGTATGTGTATGTACATCTCCATGTGTGCATGTGTGTAGGAAAGCTTTATATTCTTATTTATTAGGACTACACTATCAAAACATCTACAAATTTGCTTTCACTTTAGGTGTGACACAGGATGCAGCAATATGTTATCAAGCTAACATAGCCTGCCCTTGTGATAAAAGAAAGAATGAGTGGTTGGTGATCATGAATTAGTCATGGAAAGTATTTTTAGGAACACATATATCATTCCTCCATGTTCTGGATCAAGAGGATTTTCTGTGAAAGCAGGCTTTTTTTTCTTTTTCTTTTTCATTTTCTTTTTCATTTTCTTTTTCATTTTCTTTTTCATTTTCTTTTTCTTTTTTCAGTTTGTGAATTTGAATGCGCATCTATAGGAAGACTTTTGTTAACAAAGCAGTAAATATTTTGGCTTGGAGTTTTGGAAGAGAGTAGCCCATATTTGAATGACATTGCACATCTGCAAAATGTGATACCTCCATCACACAATGGAGGCACACAAAGATAAAAGTCGAGTTTTATTTGTATTTTCTATCTTTTCACTGGTACAATCTGCAACTGCACAAAAAAATATCTCACTGACAGTAGGCTGGAAATGGGTGCAACAGACCAAAAATTATTTTCCAGGTCTCTCCAGTAGAAAAACATTCCAAGGATGAGAGTTGCAACAGATAAATTCTTGCAGACATTAAACCCAGAGAGGGTTTGGGAAGAGTGGACACTAGAAAGCTAATTATCTGGGGGAACTAATTAGTTCCTCTGGCTTGGTTGCTTGGGCTGTTCCTAGGAGTATGGGAACAAATCTCCTGTTAGGTATCTCCCATTGTCATGTCATTTCTATTTAAGTTTCATGCACTTTGGGGGGTTTGAGTATTTCCATCCTTAGTTCACAATACTGTGAACTACCACCCTATATACTGGTATAGGCCAGGGGATCAATAGCTTGAGCAGAGGCTTTGATGAAGTACAGGTATGCTGGGAATTTATGTCTCCTTGCAAAAAAAGGAATAGCTGAATCTTATATATCATGTTTGAAGTGTGCAAAGCTGTGTTTTGCATTCATCCTGGGCAGTATCAGGAGCAGTGTGGCCAGCAGCTGGAGAGAGGGGATTCTGGTGCTCTGCTCTGCTCTGCTCTGCTCTGCTCTGCTCTGCTCTGCTCTGCTCTGAGCAGTGCTCCCCTGAAGCCCCTTGTCCAGCTCTGGAGCCCTCAGCACAGGAAGGATACGGAGTCGATGGAGCAGGGCCAGAGGAGGCCACGGAGATGCTCAGGGGGCTGGAATAGCTCTGCTCCCGGGACAGGATGAGCAGCTGGGATTGTTCAGCCTAGAGAAGAGAAGGCTCTGGGGAGCCCTTAGAGCACCTTGCAGTGCCTGAAGGTACTAGAGATGATTCAAAGCCTGGAGAGGGGCTGTTTCCAAAGGCCTGGAGTGAAAGGACAAGAGGCAGTGGTTTGAAATGTGAAAGGAGTGGATTGAGATGAGAACTAAGGAAGAAGTTCTTTCCTAGGAGAGTGGTGGAGACTGGACCAGGTTTCCCAGGGAGGTGGTGGAGGCCCCATCCCTGGAGACATTGCAGGTGGGGCTTGAGGAGACTCTGAGCAACCTGCTCTAGTTGCAGATGACCCTGCTCTCAGCAGAGGGTTGGACTGGATGAACTCTGGAGATCATGTCTAGGATTCTAGGATTTCAAGGGATTCCTGATCCCTTGGCTTACAGGGTAACTGCAGAGAAGGTACTGCTGCTCTCCCTGTTCCCCTGGTAACACTGACTCCTTCCCAGCACCAGCCCAGAGAGCAGAATCTGATCAGGGAGGTGGTGCAGGAGTGGAGGGGACAGTGCAGCGTGTAATTATGTCTGAGCATGGTTTGATAGACATGGCACACCTTCGATCTCTGCTGTAACACCTCCAAACCCAGCCTTTAGTGTCTCTAAAAAGAGAAGGGGCTTGGGGGTGGGGTGGGGAAGGGGGGGAGGGGACTGGCAGGGTGTGGGGATTAGCCAGGTTTTCAAAGGGAAAGCTCTAATTTCTAAAAATAACCCTCCCACTGATGGAGTTACGTTATGTGTCAGTATTTATCAGGAGACCAGTACATTTGATGAAGTGTTTCCCTGGAAACTCTTCGTCTTCTCCTCTCCCCTCCATCCCTCCTCCTTTTCAGCCGTTTGCTCTCAGAGTGGGCGAGTGCCCTCCCATGCACAAACCATGGAAGTGAAATGAAAGTTGTTCCCAGTGATGTCCTTGGCACTTCCTCACCCGGGGAATCCCCCTGCAGAAAGAAATCCTCTTGAGCATCAGACAAGTAGGAAATTTAGATCCATGAACAAAACAAAACTGCAGGAGGAAAAGGAGCTACCACTACCCACAAAGCATGTTCTTCATCGTGGTTTTGTTTTGCAAATACCACTTCCTTCTTAAGATTTCTCCTGGGGGAAAAAAAAGTCAGAATAGGACTCGTGCATGTTGATGCTTGCTGAGCAATAATGCCTGTTTCTGGAGTGGATTGCTTCTGTCTTTCATTAGCTGTTTCAAAAATGTGGAATAAAGCTAAGAATGCAGGGATTTTTTTTTTAGGGTCTTCAAACCCCAGATAAACTGCCAAGGGCCAAAAACCTCATCATGCAGGTCATCTTAATGCAGGGGTTTGTTTTGGGTTTTTTTTTTTTCCTTTCAGCCTAAAGAAGTGACAAAATACATTGACACATCTTTATTTGCCTTTCATATATGTATGGTTTTGTCATGCCAAAGTACTTGCAAAGTACTCTGACAAACAACAACAACAAAAAACCCCACAAAACTTCTGGCCTTCTTGATATCTTCAGTTTAAGAAGATATGACAAAATCCAAAATAACTAATGGTAAAACATTACTGCTTTTAATATTAACTAATTCTGTTCATCTCTTCATTTGGGATTGTTTGTGATTAGCAATATTTATTTCTGAGTTGCTGCTTAAGCTGGAGCCTGTCTGATAACCAGATTTATTTTTTTTTTTTAAGTGGAAGATCTGTTCATTTTGGTACCTACGTTCAAAAACAAACAAAAAGTAATGTAAAGCTCCTTTACAGTCTGGGACTGAGAGATGGGCAAGTTTGTTTGTGAAATGATTTCATCGCCATTTGTGACCTGCTGCATTTGTTCACACGAGACTTCAGTGACAAAGCAGCTTGGTTGAAACTTTCTCAGGAAGGCCTTGTATCAGTCTCTGGCCTTGCTAGCCAGGGAGCAGAAAACCTGTTTGAATGGCCTGCTATTGCATCAAGTGCAGGAGAAGCTCTCGTGCAGTCATGGAACACACACAGAAGTCATCACTAGACTTTGCAAAAACAAAACTACTAACATTATAACTTCAGAGTCCTTGCAGCTGATTGTCTTAAAAGTGAGAAAGTCTGATTTTGGTACTGAGATGCTGCCTCCCACTACAGGAATTTGTTGTAGAAATTCATCATATGAAATGGAATTAAAGGGATAACAGACCACCCGTATTTTTTCTAGGGGTGGTCTGCTTCCAGAGAAAACCATTTCTATCTAAGTTTGCCTCTCTACTGTGCATGGGAAGAATGTCAGTGTCCCCCCATCACATCAAACCAGGTTCAGTGATTGTATGACTGCAACCTACAGTCAGCCCACTGCTGTTTGACTACAGTCATGTTCATTTTCCAGGGAGTAATAAGGAGAAAATTATTTTCTTTAGACTATTTCTGTGATTTGCATTGCTACTTTCACCTTTGATGCTGAGACATTCTGTACATGGATCAAGAACATAGAATCACAGAATGGTCAGGGTTGGAAGGACCTTAAAGCTCATCCAGTTCCAACTCCCCTGCAATGGAAAGGACACCTCACACCAGAGCAGGTTGCTCAGAGTCCCATCCAGCCTGGCCTGAGAAACTGTCAAGGATGGGGCTTCCCCCACCTCTCTGAGCACCCTGTGCCAGTGTCTCAGCACCCTCCNGTTTCAAAAATGTGGAATAAAGCTAAGAATGCAGGGATTTTTTTTTTAGGGTCTTCAAACCCCAGATAAACTGCCAAGGGCCAAAAACCTCATCATGCAGGTCATCTTAATGCAGGGGTTTGTTTTGGGTTTTTTTTTTTTCCTTTCAGCCTAAAGAAGTGACAAAATACATTGACACATCTTTATTTGCCTTTCATATATGTATGGTTTTGTCATGCCAAAGTACTTGCAAAGTACTCTGACAAACAACAACAACAAAAAACCCCACAAAACTTCTGGCCTTCTTGATATCTTCAGTTTAAGAAGATATGACAAAATCCAAAATAACTAATGGTAAAACATTACTGCTTTTAATATTAACTAATTCTGTTCATCTCTTCATTTGGGATTGTTTGTGATTAGCAATATTTATTTCTGAGTTGCTGCTTAAGCTGGAGCCTGTCTGATAACCAGATTTATTTTTTTTTTTTAAGTGGAAGATCTGTTCATTTTGGTACCTACGTTCAAAAACAAACAAAAAGTAATGTAAAGCTCCTTTACAGTCTGGGACTGAGAGATGGGCAAGTTTGTTTGTGAAATGATTTCATCGCCATTTGTGACCTGCTGCATTTGTTCACACGAGACTTCAGTGACAAAGCAGCTTGGTTGAAACTTTCTCAGGAAGGCCTTGTATCAGTCTCTGGCCTTGCTAGCCAGGGAGCAGAAAACCTGTTTGAATGGCCTGCTATTGCATCAAGTGCAGGAGAAGCTCTCGTGCAGTCATGGAACACACACAGAAGTCATCACTAGACTTTGCAAAAACAAAACTACTAACATTATAACTTCAGAGTCCTTGCAGCTGATTGTCTTAAAAGTGAGAAAGTCTGATTTTGGTACTGAGATGCTGCCTCCCACTACAGGAATTTGTTGTAGAAATTCATCATATGAAATGGAATTAAAGGGATAACAGACCACCCGTATTTTTTCTAGGGGTGGTCTGCTTCCAGAGAAAACCATTTCTATCTAAGTTTGCCTCTCTACTGTGCATGGGAAGAATGTCAGTGTCCCCCCATCACATCAAACCAGGTTCAGTGATTGTATGACTGCAACCTACAGTCAGCCCACTGCTGTTTGACTACAGTCATGTTCATTTTCCAGGGAGTAATAAGGAGAAAATTATTTTCTTTAGACTATTTCTGTGATTTGCATTGCTACTTTCACCTTTGATGCTGAGACATTCTGTACATGGATCAAGAACATAGAATCACAGAATGGTCAGGGTTGGAAGGACCTTAAAGCTCATCCAGTTCCAACTCCCCTGCAATGGAAAGGACACCTCACACCAGAGCAGGTTGCTCAGAGTCCCATCCAGCCTGGCCTGAGAAACTGTCAAGGATGGGGCTTCCCCCACCTCTCTGAGCACCCTGTGCCAGTGTCTCAGCACCCTCCTGATGAATAAATTCTTCCTTATGTCTGATCTGAATCCACTCATCTCTAGTTTTGAACCATCCCCTCCGCTCCTATCACTACCCCACAGCCAAAAAAAATCCTTCCCCAGCTTTCCTGGAGCTCCTTCAGATCCTGGGAGCCACAAGGAGGTCTCCCTGGAGCCTTCTCTTCTCCAGGCTGAACAACCCCAACTCTCTCAGTCTGTGAACTGGAACTGCTCCAGCCTCTCTTCATCCTTGTGGCCCTTCTCTGGACACATTCCAGCACCTCCAGATCTTTCCTGTACTGGAGGCTCCAGCACTGGAGGCAGCTCCAGGGGGTTCTCCCCAGAGTGGAGCAGAGGGGAGAATTCCCTCCCTCCACCTGCTAGCCACGCTGCTCTGGCTGCACCCTAGGACATCATTGGCTTTCTGCGTGCCAGAGCTCCCTGAGGGTCCTGTTGAGCAGCTCAACCCTCAGCACCCCCAAGTCCTTCTCTCCAGGACTTCTATCAGCCAGTCCTTGCCCAGCCTGGATGGGTGCTGGGATTGCCCTGACCCAGGTGGGGACCTTGCCCTTGGCCTTGCTGAGCTCCATGAGGTTGTCCTGGGCCCAGCTCTGCAGCCTGTGAATCCCCTCTGGCTGGACCTTCCCTCCAGCCTGGTAGCTCCACAGAGCTCGGGGTTGTTGGTCAGTCCCTGAGGGTGCCCCACTTCCACTGTCCATGGCCTTACCAGTTTGCACTGTGCCATTGATGGTGAGATCACAGCTTTGGCACCCAGGCTTCTCCTGAGGTTTCACTTTCCCGTTCTCTGGAGAGGCTAGTTTTCTATTTCAGTATGTGAAGGCTCTCTCTAGCCATGTCTTGGGGTATCAGTATCAAAAATTCAGGCTGCAGCAGGCAATCTTTACTAGAAGTATGAAAAACTATTATCCTTGTTAGCTATCAAGTTTATAAATGACATAAAGACCTTGTGAGAGTTTGAATATGAGTGAAACCATATGAAGAAAGATGGGTAAGATGGCAAGCAGAGTTCATAAGGAACAATACTCAGTACTATAAAAGTGTCCTAGCAGGTTTTTGTTGGAATAAGTAGGAAAAAAACACTCCTTGACATAAAGAAGTTAGTGTAGGGGGTGTTGTTTATTTATTTTTATCTCCTTCTAGGTTTTGCACCTATTCATTAACCTGTCATTAAAATATATCCATCCTTTATTCCATTGGATGATATTGTGATACAGGGTGGGCTGGATAACCAGAGGTGTTTCACTTCTGAGAAGGACAGTTCGCAGCTTCAGCAGCTGCAACTTGCAGCGTGCTGCAGGAGACCACATATACTCAGATTGGAGCAGGTGCTTCTCACATGAACTGCCAGGCAGGACCTGGAATCACAGGCTGAGCCTTTGGAAAAGATGTCTGATGGTCATGGATCTTAGCAAGAACCTTCTGGGATGCAGAAAGACAAGGAGAAAAGTATTTAGAGCTCTAAAATTTCCTCCAATGAGCATCATAACGACAAGAATTTCTATTACCTCCTTAGATGACCTAACAACAACACTGCTGATGCCATGGGAGTAACACTTCTAAGGAATTATGCGGCTGTATATTTGAATATTTTCCCATCTACCATATGGTGGATATAGCTTCATCTTCTGATTGCTTTATGTAGTGTGCCATGTAGGATATGCAAGACTTTCCTTGAATGCTGAACAGCTTTCTGTGCTGCTCATAAGAATTGTAAATAGCTTTCAATACACAAGTCTTACATTACACCAATAGTCATGGTATTGTAAGTAGCCTTCACATGACAGAAGAGTGGTGTGTCTATATTTAGTTGCAATACAGTAATTTTTCCTTCTCTGCCTGATGCTTCACAGAATCATTAAATCTTAGAATTGTTTAGGTTGAAAAAGGTCTTTAGGGTCATCAGGTGTAACCACTAAAGTACCTTAGAGTCCACTGCTAAACCATGTTCCTGAGTACCATGTCTACACAGCTTCTAAACACATACAGTGATGGTGATTCAACCCCTTCCCTGGGCATCCTGTTCTAGTGCTTGATAACCCTGATGGTGAAGATTTTTTTCCTAATGTCCAACAGAAACCTCCCTGTGGCACAACTTTAGGCATTTCTTTGTGAATTCTGAGAAGAGACTGGCACCCACCTCTCCACAACCTCCTTTCAGATGTACAGAACCATAATGTCTCCCCCCAGCTTCCTTTTCTTCAGATTAAATAGGCTCAGTTTCCCCAGCTGCACCAGAGCACTCAGCTGCCCTACTAGAGCACATAAGATTGTTCTCCAGGCTCCTCGCCTTAGCTTAGTTGCCCTTCTCTGGACCTGCTTCAGCACCAAAATGTCTTTTCTGTATTGAGGTGTCTGAAACTGAGCATAGTACTCAAGGTGTGGCCTCCCCAGTTCTGAGTACAGGATGATCAATCCTCAAATTGTTTCTGATCCAGGCCAGGATGCCATGTGCCTTCTTGGCCACATGGGCACACTGCTGGATCATCTTCAGCTGGGTGTTCACCAACAATGCCCAGGACCTCCTCCGCCCAGGCAGCTTTTCAGCTGTTCTTCCTCAAGCCTGTAGTGCTGACTGGAGTTGTTGTGACCCAAATGCAGCACTTGGCTGCACACCTGCCAACTCCTTCAGTACTCTTGGGTGTAATCCATCCTGCCTCATAGATTTGTGTATGTCTAGTTGGTGCAGCAGTTGATAACCATCTCCTCTTTGACTGTGGAGGTATCATTCTTCTCCCCATCCCTGTCTTCCAGCTCAGGGGGTTGGGTACCCAGGGAACAACTAGTTCTGCTACTAAAAACTGAGGCAAAGAAAGCATTCAAGTACCTCAGCCTTTTCCTCATATTCTTTAGTTGTTAATGTGCTTGTAGAAACATTTTTATTGCCTTTAATAGCAGTAGCCAGGTTGAGTTTTGGTCGGGTTTTGGCCTTCTAATTTTCTCCCTGCACAGCCTCACTACGTCTTTGTAGTCCTCATGAGAGGCCTAGCCTCCTCTTCCAAAGGCCATAAACTTTCCTTTTGTTCCTAAATTCCAGCCAAAGCTCTCTGTCCAGCCAGGTGAGTCTCATCTTTTGGAACATGGAGATGGCCTGTTCCTGTGCTTTTATTTCCTTCTTGAAGTATGTCCAGCCATTCTGGACTCCTTTAACTTTGGAACAGCCTCCTGGGGGACTCTGTCAACCAATCTCCTGAACAGACCAAAGTCTGTCCTATGGAAGTCCAAGGTGACAGTTCTGCTGAACCCTCTTCTTCACTTCTCCAAGAATAGAATTATTTCATTGTCATTGTGCCCAAGAAGGCTTCCAACTGTTCCATTCCCCACAACTCCTTCTCTGTTCACAAGTAGCAGGTCAAGGAGGGTGCCCACTGGCTGTGTCAGGAACTTCTCTTCCACACAGCCCAGGATAGTCCTCTCTCTGCTGCATGAAATTTCCAGCAGACATCTGGGAAGTTGGAGTGCCCCAGGAGAAAGGGGGTAGTGACTGTGAAACCTCTCCCAACTGCTTATAGAATGTTTCACCTGCCTCTTCATCCTGTTTGGGTGGTCTACAACAGACTCCCACTGTGCTGTCAGTCCTTGTTGGCCTTCCCTCTGATACTTACCCATCAAGACTCCACCCTGTCATCACCATCATTAAGCTGTAGACATTCATAACTCCCCCTAATATACAGGGCCACCCCACCTCCTCTTCTTCCTTGCCTATTCCTTCTGAGAAATTGGTAGCACTCCAGCACTCAGTCTTTCCTACATGCTTCATCATTCAAGTCCTGAAACTACTGTCAGCATGAACTTCCTGCGGTGTAAACATGGCAAGGTATGCTGCTGGGAGTAGTACAAAGGTTGGATATGAGTGGTTACATAACAACTCATTGCACAGGAACCTTGTAGGCACTATTTAAAGATTTTTCTGTCATTTATCTGATACTGCAAGGAAATTGTTTTTATCTCAATAGCTATGCAGCAAAAGGCAGTTTGAGTGTAGATTGTTAAGCACTTGTTTAGCTTTAAAACCCAAATAACAGGGCTCAGCGCCTAAAGCAGCTGGAGGGTAGATTAATCTCTCCGATATATTTATTTGAAAATTCAGAGACTGCCACACAGACTTGAAAACATCCTTGGCTGTTGTTTTACAGTCCAGTTTACTGTGAGAGTTTAACACAGACAGCAACTGTTTTCCATCTGTTTTCACTGTAATAGTCTGTGCATGGGATCAAAGGCCAGAATACCTCAGCAAGAGAGCAGCTGAAATGAAAATACATGCAAAACAAACTCTTTTCAAAAGAACAACACAATATCACTGGTTGTAAATAAGGTAGAGGACCAATGACATCCTTTTGTTTCTGGTGTAGAAGTTGATATAGTATAGCAGACTCATCTAACAATCTCATCCCACAAAATCTCTCTTTGCACTCAACCTCACAGTGACACACTGCTCACATGGCTCAACTGGAGTGATCCAGCACTTACCAGAGTGAAATACACATCAACTTCAATCAGCTTTGAGTCAGCCCCTTCAAACTCTGGGCACTGAGGGTAGCAGTGGAAGTGCTCTTCTTTATAGCCAGACTTCTGTAGCACAAAAATTTGAAGCAGAGCAGTGCTGCAGGGATGATAAGGGAAGAGATTTCCTTCTGGTCAATGACTGTAGCATGAGCTACATCACATCTCTGAAAACTTTTCTTCACCGGAAGACTTGAGAGACTTCTGAAAACAATCCATTCTTGATTTCTGGAAGCCACTTGCAGAAGAGACTGGAAATTGTAGGGATAGTGCCACACTTATTGCTGCTTTGGAAAGATAGTTGGAGGAAGCTTTTTTCAGCATATGAGTCAGTTACATAGATGAAGATAGGACCAGGACCTTTAAAGTAGTGGATACCCTTCTTCTAATAGATGAACAGGACTAAAGTGTTCATTACATTTCAGTGCTTTGCCTGAGACAGCTGAGTCCTAGCAGGTCTTCAGAGGCACAAAAAAAAAATAAAAATAAAAATTAAGGATTAAGTCATTTTATTCCCATGCCTGGCATAGCCAGGTGGGAAAAAAAAAAGAAGACATGATTTTGACCTACTGCTCCCTAAATTACTTGTTTCATCAGCTCAGTGGGCAGTTTCTGTACACCCATCCTCAGGCTGCAGAGGGTCAGTGACTCATCTCCTGACATACTCACTCTTTGTGGGATCAAATGTAGCATCATCTGGCAGCAGGCAGACAAGGTGAGCACATGCTGTATCATTCAGCAGAAAAGGTTAGTGGTGAAGGACATTTCTCATAGCCTCCCACAAATCAATTTGCAGCCATCAGGGTTGCACTGGGGGAAAATGGACTAGTGGATTTTTCTCTCCTGAGAGCAAGATGGCCAGAAATCTGTGTAATGTCAGTCCTCACCTGGGCAAAGAGATGTACGGAACAGTCTGGTTCTGCTGATGTCAGGGCTTTTCTTTTTAGTCATAATATCTTTTTTTTTTTTTTTTTTTTTTCTTCTTTTGTTCATTCCTTAATTTTTTTTTTTTTTTTTTTTTTTCCTGAGTCTGTACATACCTTAACTTTTATGTTAATACTTGTTTTTCCCAGGAAAAGTCTTCCTGTAACACTGAAGTTTCTCATCTCCAGAGGTGACTCAGACTGTGTGCTGGGGCTGCCTGCATACCAGGATCCTCCACCCCATAAGTTTCCATATAGTGCTGTTCAGAACTGTACCTACAGCATCCTGGAGGGATGTCTCTTCATCATGGGTGTTGACAAATTGCTTTGTAGTGTAACAGCATCATCTGTGAATAGCAAACCTGGGCTGACTCACACTTTCACCACAGGAATGTGCTTCCAGACCTATATGACTACCCAGAGAACAAGGGGAAAAGTCACTTCGCACCAACAGCATCATAGGTTGGTATCACAGGGAATCTGTTCTGGGTCCAGTGCTGTTCAACGTCTTGATCAGTGACATGGACAATGACAAATTGGGTTCAGAGTGGGTTGAGAGTACCCTGAGGAGAAGGGCTTGGTGGTGTTGATTGATGAGAAGCTCAACATGAGCTGACAGTGCACTCATGCATCTCAGGAGGCCAACTGTATTCCTAGGATGCATCAAGGGGAGTGTGGCCAGCAGATCAAGGGAGGTTATTTCCTACCTTTACTCTGTTCTCGTACTCTGACCCCAACCTCAAATACTGCATCCAGTTCTGGTGTCCTCACCATAAGATGAACATAGGGCTGTTAGAACAAGTCCAGAAGAGGGTCTCAAAGATGATCTAGGAGCTGGAGCAGCTCTTCTGTGAAGATAGGCTGAGGGATCTAGAATTGTTCAGCCTGGAGAAGACTCCAGGGCACCTTATAACTGCTTTCCAATACCTGAAGAGATCCTACAGAAATGCTGGACAGGACTCTTCACAAGAGTGTCCAGAGATAAGACGAGTGGAAATGGTTTTAAACTGAGGTAAAATAGATTTAGATTGGATCTTCAGTAGGAGGGTGGTGAGACTCTGGAATAGATTGTCCAGAGGGGTTGTGGATGCCCCATCTCTGGATGTGTTCAGGTTGGATGAGGCCTTGAGCAACAATGGTCTACATGAGAGATGTCTCTGCTCATGGCAGGGAGGTTGGATTAGATGGTCTCTAAGGTGCCTTCCAGCCTAAGCCGTTCTATGATCCTACAGTTGGATTGGTGGAGACACCTCACACTGTTAATGAAAATTCTTGCCTTTCAGATATATATGGTAGAAATGAGGAGATAGATATTCCAAGGGGAAACAAACTCATACATTATAAAATACAATAAGTTAAGCATTAAAATCAGTTAGACAGGTATGGTGTGGATCTGGTCAGGTCAGAGAATTATTCTGGCTCCAAAGGGAATGAGGTGTACCTTTCATTTCAGCCAAAGCAAGGTCATAAATGAACCATGGTCTCTAGATATAGATTTATCACTTGGTAGATAAATAGATTATATCATTATACACTTGGATTTTAATTAATGCAATAAACTCGCCATGTAAAACCGATCAGCTAAATAGTGCCAATGTATCAACTAAATATTACGGACTGAGTCTCTGTCTAGAGAAAACCATTATGGATCCACTGGCAATTTCCAACTGGATGGTGTTACTAGTGCAAANTTTTTTTTTTTTTTTTTTTTTTCCTGAGTCTGTACATACCTTAACTTTTATGTTAATACTTGTTTTTCCCAGGAAAAGTCTTCCTGTAACACTGAAGTTTCTCATCTCCAGAGGTGACTCAGACTGTGTGCTGGGGCTGCCTGCATACCAGGATCCTCCACCCCATAAGTTTCCATATAGTGCTGTTCAGAACTGTACCTACAGCATCCTGGAGGGATGTCTCTTCATCATGGGTGTTGACAAATTGCTTTGTAGTGTAACAGCATCATCTGTGAATAGCAAACCTGGGCTGACTCACACTTTCACCACAGGAATGTGCTTCCAGACCTATATGACTACCCAGAGAACAAGGGGAAAAGTCACTTCGCACCAACAGCATCATAGGTTGGTATCACAGGGAATCTGTTCTGGGTCCAGTGCTGTTCAACGTCTTGATCAGTGACATGGACAATGACAAATTGGGTTCAGAGTGGGTTGAGAGTACCCTGAGGAGAAGGGCTTGGTGGTGTTGATTGATGAGAAGCTCAACATGAGCTGACAGTGCACTCATGCATCTCAGGAGGCCAACTGTATTCCTAGGATGCATCAAGGGGAGTGTGGCCAGCAGATCAAGGGAGGTTATTTCCTACCTTTACTCTGTTCTCGTACTCTGACCCCAACCTCAAATACTGCATCCAGTTCTGGTGTCCTCACCATAAGATGAACATAGGGCTGTTAGAACAAGTCCAGAAGAGGGTCTCAAAGATGATCTAGGAGCTGGAGCAGCTCTTCTGTGAAGATAGGCTGAGGGATCTAGAATTGTTCAGCCTGGAGAAGACTCCAGGGCACCTTATAACTGCTTTCCAATACCTGAAGAGATCCTACAGAAATGCTGGACAGGACTCTTCACAAGAGTGTCCAGAGATAAGACGAGTGGAAATGGTTTTAAACTGAGGTAAAATAGATTTAGATTGGATCTTCAGTAGGAGGGTGGTGAGACTCTGGAATAGATTGTCCAGAGGGGTTGTGGATGCCCCATCTCTGGATGTGTTCAGGTTGGATGAGGCCTTGAGCAACAATGGTCTACATGAGAGATGTCTCTGCTCATGGCAGGGAGGTTGGATTAGATGGTCTCTAAGGTGCCTTCCAGCCTAAGCCGTTCTATGATCCTACAGTTGGATTGGTGGAGACACCTCACACTGTTAATGAAAATTCTTGCCTTTCAGATATATATGGTAGAAATGAGGAGATAGATATTCCAAGGGGAAACAAACTCATACATTATAAAATACAATAAGTTAAGCATTAAAATCAGTTAGACAGGTATGGTGTGGATCTGGTCAGGTCAGAGAATTATTCTGGCTCCAAAGGGAATGAGGTGTACCTTTCATTTCAGCCAAAGCAAGGTCATAAATGAACCATGGTCTCTAGATATAGATTTATCACTTGGTAGATAAATAGATTATATCATTATACACTTGGATTTTAATTAATGCAATAAACTCGCCATGTAAAACCGATCAGCTAAATAGTGCCAATGTATCAACTAAATATTACGGACTGAGTCTCTGTCTAGAGAAAACCATTATGGATCCACTGGCAATTTCCAACTGGATGGTGTTACTAGTGCAAACTCCACTGTTTCGGGTTTCCATCAGCAAAGAGCACTGGGTCCTCTAGCCTGACATGTGTAGCAAATACCATCATCTTCCACTTCACAGACTAACCTGCCCTGATTTAGCTGGAGGGTGTCTTTAGAGACATCCTTCCTTGAGTAATGATTAAAACCAGAGAGAATCCAAAACCATTTGACTTTTTTTGTGCTTAGTATTAAAATAGAAATAATTACAGTTTAGAAAATGAAACTTTTTCCTTGTCTGTCTTCAGTATCCAAGCACTGCCTGTGTTAAACACCTTACTATACAGCGTGTGTACCTTTTCCTTGGCATCAAGGCTGGATTACAGAGCTTTTCATGCTCAGAGAGCTCTCAGAACCTTTTCTGTATCTCTTTTAATTGGCTGACAGTTGTTTAGGACTAGGCACAATATCAGTTCAGGTTTTCCTTTATGAGACTGAACTTTCAGTCCCATATTCAGCTGGGTCACACAACTGACAGGGTGATGTGGGGGAAAGAATAGGGATTTTGGATGGAGGAAAAGGAAAGTAGCTGTATGTTGCCAAGAAGAAGATAGGTGGTCTCACATCATTGTCTGCTAGAAAGAGTTATCAATAATCTTTCTGTGGATGTACTTGAAATTAATTTATCTCCTTTTTTATCTGTTAAGTTAAAAAAACTCAGTGTCAGTCCTCATTAAGAAGTAGATTTTCCATTATCTCAGACAGTAAATGAGGTTCTTTTCCTTATGTTCCCCAGTGTCCTTTTTGAAACTGTGACTGGAAACAGAGGGTCTTGCAACAGTGACAGGAAGAATTTGTCTTCCTTGTCTTGGACTTTGCCATACTTCATGTAGACATGGACAGCATGGACTTGCTTTAGCCCACCTTACAAGACAACAAGCTCATCTCAGAAAATTGCCTACAGATCCAGTGTTTTGTGGCCAAGATTTCATTGTTCCAATAGTGATTTGCTTTTTTCACTCTTTCTTGAGAACAGCTTATTTTATCTCCTCCCATTTCCAGTCTTCCTTGAAACCTCTGTTGGGCACTAGGCCTGATATGGAAGATTCGGTCTATTATTTCCATGCCTTTCCCTCATTTTTGGCTCTCTACCATGGATAAGCTCACAAACTTTGGAATTAAAACATGTAGCAGCAGCCAAGCATGCCATAACAGTCAGGTCAGAGCCACTCACAGTTCTCTGCCCAGACTTGCAAGAATTGGGGGGAGACTGGAACCTCATTGTCATTCCCTGAGCCCTTCCAGCCAGGTGTGTCTCTTGCCTTTTGCCTGAACTTGCAGTGGTGAAGGCTGCGGCACATTCAATGCAGACACAGCCTGCTGGTTTGTTTTAAAGGGGATGTCAGAGCAGGAGTGGAGAAATGTGCCAGCACAACATGGAAAAGTAAATACTTTTTAAACACTCTTTGCCAGTCACCAAAGCTTAATTTAGTACTCTACACCAGCTCTCTGAATGAATCTGTTTCTTACGAAATTGAGAGTCAGGTCAGGATGCAATGCCAAAGAAGATGTTAAAATGCCAGTCTTTGCCAGTCATTACCACATAGCTACCACAGACAAACAGGAAAATAATCACATTATTTGCATAGTGCCAACAATATAAGGAGTGATTTATGGGTTCTTCTGAATGCTGTGAGACCCACCTTGTTCTTCTGTAGGTTAGGCTTCCCAACACTGAGGCACTGCAGTCTCTGGAAGATGTATCCTGAGGGAGTTTATGAGATCAGATTGGACTGCAACTCTAGGGATTTGGTGCCTCCTCCAAGAAACATATGGGAAAACCACTGTAAATGGCATGGCACAGACTATATGGTGGGTTTTTAAATGGTCATCATTTCCAATAAATATAATAACAAAAAGCCTGCAGCTTTGAATTCTGTGTATGAAAAGATATGAGGAGTTCTCTCCTATCTATAGGAAAATGTAACTTAAATAGGTTAGCCTATCCTGAACTTCAGGGGAATATTTAACAAACAAGAATAGGTTTGTTCATGAGATAACCACAAACAAAGATGAACAGGTTGATGGTGGAGTCAGGGAGGTGGTGGAGTCGCCATCCCTAGTGGTGTTTAAGGAAAGACTGGATGTGGCACTTAGTGACAAGGTCTAGCTGGGTGTCCTGGTGTCAGGTCTTGGGCTTGACTTGATGATCTCAAAAATCTATTCCAGCCTCAACAATAATTCTGTGTAATTCTGTATAATATTGTGTCTGATTTGCTTTCTGAGTGAGCAACCACTGTGAGCAGCCCCCCTAAAATGAGGAGGCAGGAGGTATCCACAAAGCGGTATTATATGAATCACAGAATCACAGAATGTTAGGGAAGGACCTAGAAGATCATCTAGTCAAACCCCCTGCCAGAACAGGATCACCTAGACTAAGTCACCCAGGAATCCATCCAGGTGGGTCTTGAATGTCTCCAGAGAAGCAGACTCCACAATGTCTCTGGGGAGTCTGTTCCAGAGCTCTGTCACCCTCAATGTGAAAGTTTTTCCTTGTGTTTACTCTAAACCTCTTATGCTCCAACTTACTCCCATTGCCATGAAGAACCAGTCTGCTGGGCATGCAGGAAAGGAAGGGTGTGAAAACTCTCAGAACAAAGCAGCCTCTCTGAGAAGTTGTAAGTAATTCTCTGGTACAAAAATGCTCTGAAACAAAACAATACTACGTCCTTGTGACTTCATGACGTAGTGTCAGCTAATAGTCTTCTGAGGTAGACGAAATTCTGTTTGCAGAATTAGAGATGCATCCCAGGGTTCTGAGTGAACTGGCACATGTAGTGACCAAGCCACTCTCAATCACAGCCTCTGAATCCAGCTGGAGAGCAATGACCAGTGGTGTCCCTCAGGGTCCCTGCTGGGGCCTGTGCTGTTTCACATGGTTATCAGTGCTACAGACAGGGGATGGAGGCTCCATCATCAGGTTGGCAGGTGACACCCAACTGAGTGGGGCTGTGGATACACCAGAGGGTGGGATGTCATCCAGAGGGATCTGGAGAAGTGGGCCAAGGGGAACCTCCTGAGGTTCAACAAGAGCAAGTGCAGGGTCCTACCCCTGGAACAATCCCCAGTGTCCATCCAGGCTGGGGGATGAGGGGATAGAGCAACCCTGCAGAAAAGTATTTGGGGATGCTGAGAGTAGCAGCTGAATTGAGCAGCCAGGGTGTGCTGGAGCCCAGCAGCCAATCCATCCTGGGCTGTAGCAGGAGCAGTGTGGCCAGCAGATGGAGAAAGGGAATTCTGCTGATCTGCTCTGCTCTGGGCAGAGCTACCCTAGAGCCCTGTGTCCAGCTCTGGAACCCTCAGCACAGGAAGGACATGGAGCGGATGGAGCAGGACCAGAGGAGGCCACAGAGATGCTCAGGGGGCTGGCACAGCTCTGCTCCCAGGACAGGATGAGGGAGATGGAATTGTTCAGCCTAGAGAGGAGAAAGCTTCGGGGAAACCTTACAGCCACCTTCCAGTACCTGAAGAGGGCTACAGGAAGGCTGGAGAGGGGCTGTTTACAAGGGCCTGTAGTAAAAAGATGAGGGGTAGTGGGTTTAAATTAGAGTAGATTTAGACTGGATATCAGGAAGAAGTTCTTTACCTTGAGGGTGGTACCTACCTTCTAACTTACTACTACATGTAGTAGCTGCCAGCAGGAAAGCATCAGGGAGACACATTAATGGAATAAAAGGGAGTTTCCCTGGGAAGACGATATGGCCAACAGCCCAGCTGAGGTGCCTCTACACGAATGCACAAAGCATGGGCAACAAACAAGAGGAGTTGCAAGCCACCATGCTACTAGGAGACTGTGACATAGTGGCCAGTGAAACATAGTGGGATGAATCTTATGACTGGAATGTTGCTGCTGATGCATATAAGTTATTTGGAAGGGACAGAAGAGGAAAGGGG
>VYZU01014159.1:0-12139 GCA_013401355.1 Ceyx cyanopectus | reverse complement strand
GGTCTGAAGTTGCATCGGGGAGGTTTAGATTAAATATTAAGAAGAAAGTAGTAAATAATTTCTTATTTCCTAATAGAGGGAGTGGTGAGGCACTGGAACAACCTGACCAGAGAGGTGGTGGAGTCACCATCCCTGGAGGTATTTAAGAAATGAGTTGACTTGGTGTTTCAAGACATTCTCTAGAGGTAGGCATGTAGGGGGTTATTTGTGTTTTTCAAATTATCAGGTATTTAGGTCTTTTGTTGTTGTAGATATGGTTTGACTCGGTGATCTAGGAGGCCCTTTCCAGCCATAATTATTCTGTTATTCTGTAAGTTAAGAAAGACAGAAGAAGCAATGAAGCCAACTGAGCAAAGTTACTGAAAACCAGCCTATGAGGAGAAAGGAGAATGACCTATTTAGACAGAGTGTTTGCAGCCCTGGGTACTGAATCTGAAGGAAGGGAGATGTTAGAACTTTTTAAACTAAAAAGCTAGTAACTAGCCAAAGGAATAGCAAAGACTTGGTTCTTTAGGGTAAAGAGTGAGATTAAAACCAGCATCTGCCCATGAGGAAGAGACACCTTTGCAGCAGGGGCTAGTCTGAAGACTTTGGCTTGAGATAGGACACATCATGCACTAGAGAATGTGCCTTCAAGGCTCAATGACAGCATTGGGCACATGTGTCTACACAGTGCAGCAGAAGATTCTAGCCCTGTTGACCATTCCTGAGGGAATTAGTGTTTTTCCACAAAACGTCATTTTTATTTTCAGTCTATTTAGTGGAAAACAGCTCTAGGAAAAATATAGGAATGAATCTAGAGACTGTGATAATTCAAATATTCCCTAACTTTCATGCACTCACTTTTGCAACCTCATTTCAGCAAATTAATGGAATTGTTCTTCAATTTAATCACTTATTTGTAATAAGTTTGTGAAGGATTTTATAAATTGTAATGTTAGTAAACAAAACTTACATTCCCGGGCTTGGGAAAGACAGACTTTTATATTAACAGCTAGTGTTGCAACTTTGTGTTATGTCTTCACCTTCATTAAGTTATTTTTCTTTACAGTTACTGCAAAAGCAAATGGTCTTCATTATTAATGCAGCTTCCCTTGCCTAAAATAATTCCTGTTGTTGTCATCTCCATATTCCCATCCACAGAATGGGTCTGCTGGCTTGTCAGATTACATCTCTGAAAACGAGCAAAGTTATCAAAATCTGTCAAAAATACATGTTCATTAACATCTGATTTAGCCCACATAGGGAAGGGATGGAGTGTGAAGAGTATGACTAGATAACACTAATGAAAATTTAATGGAACTTCAGTTCTATTTATTGGATCTGCATTTGCCACAAAGTTCATTTATTTTGGTGTTTAAAAACTTGTCACTATTGAACAGAATTGTGACTGTCTGACATACCTAGAGCAATTCAACTAAGTAGGTCACAGCCTCTGAGATTCTGCCATTTTCCAATGGAAAAAAACCAAACCAAACCAATACAAAACTGCCTCATGAGATGAGAGGAAGAACACAAACCAGAATTGTAACAGCTACTAATATTGGAATTCTATGTTCTGGGAAGAGACTGAGAGGACCAGAGTGAAGGTAACAAATTAGGTTAATGAGGTTAACCTCTTTTTGTTAGCATGACTCATTTCCATTTGTGTTTCAATTACACGGAAGGTTTCCAGTCATGGCTCACTATTGTACCACAGCCCTGGAATCTTCTGCTTCAGCTACCTAGGTCAATGAGGTGCTGACAGGAAAGGGAATAAAAATTTGAAACAGAAAGCACAGAATATCAGCAGGTAATAATCAGAAGACTCTAGATTAGGTTCTGTATCATACTACAGGGGAAAAACTTTCCTGCACCAAGATGCTAACAAAGCTCTCAGCTCAGTGCCTTGAATAAGATAGGTGACATCAACATCAATGTTAATACTGAATCATTAAGAATTGTTCTCTATATATGTTTTCTCAAACTAGAGTCTAAATAGTTAGCTGCTTTGTTCCATAGTTTAAAGCATCTTCATAATGCAATAATGTAATCTCTGTGTTTTATGTTCACATATTAAGGGTAGAAAGGCAAAGATTATGTATTTCATATAAGGAGCAACAGAAATTAATATCTTTTTGTGCTGAAATTCTTGAAATTGAAAATTTTGTTTTAGTATTTTCTTGAAAACAGGAAAAAAAGCAAAACTTTCTTAGCATCTTGCCACCTAGAAATATCAATATTGACATATTATAATGCTTTCTGAACCTAGCCCTGTTTTGGAGAACTTTTCCAAATGTATTTCTGTTACTTTCCAAAAGCTGTAACACACACTTGCATACAGTCTCATCCTGTAGGTCTTTGTATTTCAGGGCCTTCTGCCACACTTTGATCTTACTTGGAGGGGGGAAGAGAAAAAAAAAAAAAAAGAGAATGAAAGATTTTTTGGATGCTTTGTTCTTACAAATTCTGTTCTGTATTCCACTGTCCTTTTCATTGTTTTTATTACATCTTATAAAAGCAAACCATTTCAAAGAAAAAAAAATAGTTTCAAAGAACAGAGATGAAAAAAAAAAGAAATATGATTTTCAAACTGACCAGTGAGCCAAAGTTGAACAAAGGAATGATGTGTTATTACATGGCAAATAAAGTTTCAGGTGTCTCTTCACTGAAACTGGTTTTGTATCAGACAGTTGTAATCACTAATCTTACTGTTTGGGCATTTGCTTCATGTCTTAGTACAGAAAAAAAATCACAGGAGTTCAACAATGAATACCAAAACCAGCAATTAAATCAAAATAGGGGTATGACAATAAAGTTTCTGTAACAAATATTGCATAGAACTTCCCACCTGTTTCTGAATTTGGAGGGCTGTATCTATTGTTTCAAGAAAGCATTTTCTGGGGGCACTCCCTGAAATATGCATCAGCATCTTCAATGTTCATGGGATGATTATGACCATTTAGAGAAGGAAAAAAAAAACCTTTCTGGCCGTGGATTCAGATTGGTACAACATTCCTAACACTGATAACTAAGGAAAAAGAACAAAGTAGAACTTGTCTTGCTTGGAGCTTCATTTCCTCTTAGAGAGAACAAACTAACGTGTGTAGATTTTCAGAAATTCATAATATATAAAACTATGTTATATGAAATATCAGCAGATTTTAGGAAAACAAAAGCTTCCTATTCTTTTTCCTTGTCTTCCTCACACAACTGGGCTGGATAAGCAAATAAACCAGGATCAGCCAGTACTTGCTCACAAACCCTGGAGATACAGTTGAGCAGCTATAAGGGAGCCAGGCTGAGTGATTTTTCTTAAATCACTAAAACAAATTGCTTCAAGCTTTTATAAAATGAAAGCTGGCTTCCACTCTCAGAAGAATGAGAGTTCCATCCTTACTGTCTGGAATCAGAAGAATTCAAGGAGTTGCAGTATTTTGGCATGATTTATGTATTCATCACAGACATATGTCTAAGAAAGACTTCTCCAGACAAGCTTTGGACATTCTCCAAAGCCAGATCCAGAAAAGATTATGGTCTGACAGAGCCCAGAACTTGTGACTTAGAGACAATTTTTAGAAAAGCATGGGGTCTGGGGACAAATAGCTAAGAATGAGCATTGCCTTGGTCCTTGAGCAGAGAGCCCTCATTCTTAGGTAATGCCAAAATTGGACAAAAAATTGGGTAGGATTCTTTCCTGGCTAAGGACGTGTTGACAGGGGCCAAGGAATTTGGAAGACAGGAAAAAGATTTTTGTCACCACTTGCCTGTCTTTCAGACAGTATTTTGTCTCAGGATACCAGCAGCCTACTTGTGACTCCTTACTAAGTATTCTGCCAAGCAGCAGGGGACAAGAGTCTTTCTGTAAAGACCACAGATGGCCACAGACCACTGAGCACAGCATACTCATCTTTGTGGGTCGATTGACACAGGTTTTGTCTATAAGGTTTGTGGGAAACACCAGTAAATCACTGTTTTTCTATCAATAAAATATTAGAAGTTCTTCCAGTAGATGAGATGATTTCCCCTTGATGAGATGATTTCCCCTTGTCCCATCAGTCAAAGCTCTTGCTAAAAGTCCCTCCCCAGCCTTTCTGTAGATTCCCTTCAGGTATTGGAAGGCAGCTATTAGGTCCCCATGAAGCCTATCTTTTTAAGACTGAATAATCCCAGCTCCCAAAGCCTGTCCTTGTAGCAAAGGTGCTCCAGCCCCTGGACCATCCTTGTGGCCTCCTCTGAACATGCTCCAACAGATCTATGTCCCTCTTATGGTGGGGACACCAGAACTGGATGCAGTATTCAAGGTGTGGTCTCACCAGAGCAGAGTAAAGGGGGAGAAGCACCTCTCTTGACCTGCTTTTCATATGCTTTCACTGTTTCTTCTCCTGTGCAGCACTAGCAGAGAAAGATGAGGTGCTTGTCCATATTGTTTGAGAAGAGAGGTGCCCTGACTCAATAGGTCTTTTTCTCATGACCTTCACTTATGGGAGTTAATCAGACCTATAGACTTCCACCAAATTACAAAAGGGGCTCATAGCAGAGACTTAAACTCATATTTTCCAAGTCCAACATTAGTCCCATATTTTCTCTCACATTATACATCTGCTCCCTGCAGAGAAGTCTGAGTAAACACTTTTGCTCTGTTAGATTTTGCCTCTCTTATTTATTAATAAGATCAAATATAATTTCTGAGGAGGTGGCATTTAAATATCATGTAATTTCAATATGTTTTCTGCTATCAAGTTATGATGCAATGGTATCGCTGTTGTGAATATTAACCCCAAAGACATTATTTTATTATAGTATGTTTTAATAGTCCAGACAACAGAATCACAAAAAGCTATCTAGGTGCTATAAATTGAACAGATTAGCTGTAATGTTTTGTTATATTTAGTACTGCATAAAATGTGCTTTATAGATTTAAATACAAATAGCTACTTCATTCATGTAAGGAATATTTTCTCCGTTTACTGGACAACAAATCATCAGCCTAGCACTGTGCTTTGTGTTCTTAAAATCTTATTTTTTTCTTTAACTAGTTCTCTTGTTGCAGCCCTCACAAGTCCCTTGTGATGAGTTAGGTTAAGGGCCAAATTCCCACCCAGCTGCTGCCTTCTGCTGCTCTGGGACTGTATGCTTCCCCCTGCAACCTGCTCTGTATTTCCCAGAACCCTGCTCGAGTGATAGCCACCAGTGGCAGTTGTAATGAGTGGATCTGGTTGTGGGGAGACATAACAACAGAATGTCCAAGGGCTCATTTGAGCAATGAGCCCACCTAACCACAGTGCTGGACTTTGTGTGTTTTGCCTTTGTTTCCAACCTGTGTGTTCCTGAATTTCATTTCAGAATTCAGCTCCTGAATCTAGTTCTCTTCTGCTGCTGAGTCCAGTCTGGGACTTCCCCACTGCCTGCTCCACAGCATCATTGGTGATGGTGATGTAATTACCTACAGAGGGGTTTGGTTTGATTTTGTTTTTTATATATTTCACTTTATTATTACTATTTTGATTAAAGAAGTTCTAGTTTTCTTTTCCAATCCATAAGTTTCTTTCCCTTATTCCCTTTCTCTTCCCCTTTTGGAGGAAAAGGGGTTTAATATAGAGAATCAGTCTTTTGTCTAGTGGCCTGCCCATCCCTAAAGCTCAACACCAGCATTCCTTCTTCCCTGCGTGGTAAGGGGTAACATTATCATTATTCAATACATCATCATTATTTACTGTATTAAGCATCCCAAAGAACATTGGATGGTATGTAAGTGTCTTGGGGATAAATACCAATCAAATAACTTGATAGCAGGCAGCTGCAGGAGTGTCTGGTGTGGGAGGTGATGAACTGCCCTGTGTTGGGCACAGCTGTCTCCAGTTACCTCTGAAAGAGGTAGGAACACCCTCCTCCTCCCAAAACATTACAGGAGGGTGTGGTGCTGCTGCTCAGGTGTATGTAATAAAGGCTCATCAGTGCTCCAGGCAGGAGATGTGTGAAAAGGGGCAGTTTTAGGTGGTTGGAGATTTTTTGGGAGAGAGGTGGTTTATGCCAGAGAAGGGTCCTCTCTCTGAGGGGACTGTGGCTTGCAGATCACTCATCTCAGGGCAAGGATGCTGTGAGGGGTTGCAGCCCTGAGACCCTCCACGTGGGGACAGGGAATGTCCCTGAGGGACTGTGGTCTGCAAGGGCCAAGCCTGAGGGAGGGACACTGAGGCACTGTGGTCAGTGCAGGAGCAGGAAGAAGCAAGGAACAGCAGATGGAAATGACTATTTACTGACATCAACATTCTGTGCAACTTCTGGCCTCAGAGAAGGAACTGGAATGGACTGTGCCCAACTCCCACTGAAAACAAGGCAAGGTAAGACTAGAAGGAGGCAGGAGAGGTGTTGGACTGGGGTTGAGCCTGGAGAAGGTGATGAAGCATGTTTATTTAAGTGTTTCTTTTTGTTATTTTTTTCCCCTCAATACCAAGTAAGTTATAAAAATCTTACATGGTGTCGTTTTAAATTAAATCCTTTATACTGAGACTGCTGCCACTGATGGAGGGACTGGGCAACATCAGGACCAAGTGTGTCCTGGGGTGGAGTTTACCTCTTTGCTAGGTGCAAGCAGTGTGTAAATAGATGCCAAACAATCCTTGTGCTTATGTTGAGGTTGGGAAGATATTGAAAGCAAAGCTTACAATGGTTGCATATTCCAATTGTTCTTAAGTATTTGCTTCACAAAGGCATGTGGTGAAATGTTTTGAGCATAGGTTGCAGGGTGGGAGTAGCAGGAGGAGGGGGGGTGACCCCCTGGTGTGGGAAAAGGACATGAACTTTACTGTGCTGGTCGAAGTTATTTCCAGCAGTCCTCACTGGGTCCCAAAACACACATCAGAAACCCTTCATCAAATGGAGAGAACTAGTGGAACTCTATTTTGATGATATCCCACAGTTGGTACTGACCATTCTGATTCTTGAGATGTATGAGGGGAGTGTAGTATGGTTTATTTGGCTTTGTGATGTTGGTATTTATTTTAGCATGTGTAGTGTGATGTGTTTTGGAGGTGTTGGGGTTTTTGTTGTTTATTTTTTCTTTGGTTGTTGTGGCTTTTTTTTGCGGGGGGGGGGGGAGTTGTAGGTTTGGAGGGTCATTTTTTTGGTTGTTTTGTTGTTGGTTGCTTTTGTTTGTTGGTTGTACTTTAAAAGTGTAGATAGAGCTGACTTGCTCTCCTTGTGCTTCTTCAATGGTAGTTCAGATAAGGAATTTTGGGCTATCAGTGGAACCATACACAGTGGTGGATGTCAAGTGAGACCCCCCCCATTTTGTAGTTGCAAGGAACCCCCATTTTGAGCAGCAGCTGCTGTTTGTTTTGTGGGTACTTCTGTGAGAACAGTCTTATGTGGTCATTTGAGATGAAAAACTGGGTTAGTGCTAAGTTTTTAAAACTGGGGACTGTTATATATTGATATATTATTGATATATATTGATTATATATTGATACATATTGATAGCCTTCTGCTTAAAGCTATTAGTTAGACTTGATTAAATTATTATTTAAAAATATTTTTTATTTTTATAATCAATTTAAATGATTATTACTTTTTCCTTGAAGTCTTTTCATACCTTATGGAGTGAATTATTTTCCAGGTGGGAAACTAAACTGTGTGGCATATAATAAAGCTCCCAGATTGTCATTCTTATCAGTGCAAAAGTAATTTATAATTTACACTAGACAGAGGAGGTTCAAAGAGGTTAGTAGTAATACATTTGACCTAGCTATATGTCATGCTAAATCCTTTTTCCCTCCTGTGTAATGCCTAAAACAATTTGATCTTTGAGGTTCTGTACTTGGGGATTGTATCAGTGCTGGATCATGTAGCAATTTGTGCATTTGCAAAATTTCATGTAGTGTTGTCTTTATTATTATANAATCCTTGGTTTTCTGAAAGCAAAAGAACTATTCAGATCAGTCCTGTGCTGGTTCTGTGTGTACTTGTAAAACCAAAAAAAAAATCAAGATTATATTTAGACTCCTTATTAGTGGCTCAATTTATTTTATTTTATTTTTTTACATTGAGCAATCAGGGTGATAGTTTTGGTTTGTTGGTTTGGTTGTTTTTTTTTTGTTCTTTCACAGCTTGTTGTGTCCAATCCCTTGTCTCTGTTGGAATTGAGAAGCTGGGTAGTTCTGATCAATCTTTCACTTTGTCAGGGTGTTGTTTTGTTATTTTAAGATACAACCTTATTCCTTCAAAACTACTGCATTTCATAAGCAGTCAAAATCTGCTGTATATTTGGATATTCAAATCCCATTTCCAGAGCTAGTGTGTTGTGGTTTGAGGCATTATTTGTTCTCAGACATGATGTATTGTCAGCATAGTTACCAGAGTGACTGAAAGCTCCAGCATGTTAATATGAATATAACATCTCTACAGGCATGAAACTTAATAGAGTGCTAACTGGAAAAAACATTAACAGAGTTGAAGAGCAGCAGCTATGAGTTTGATGTTTTGAGGTTCAGATTCATCTACATGCTCCATGAGCTAAAGTTTCTGCTTTAGGCTTTTATACAAGAGAACACAGTATTGTTGAATTGCCTTCTGCTCAGTATGTGTATATGGAGGGGCTCATCATTTGTCCCCTGTACTTTTGACTGATAAAAATCTCTCAAGGGTGGAAAAAAAAAATGAGAGCTGAAGATTTTGGTGAAGAAATCTAAATACAGTAAGACTTTGGACTTCAATCCGATATGCATTCATGTATTGTCCTCATGAATGAGTATTGTATGCTCTTCCCTGAGAAAGCTCAGTTAATTTATTATTGTTTTTATGCATCAATTTGTGATTCCATTCAAATGCCTAACCACCTGAGGATGGGCTGCCCAGGGAGGTGGTGGAGTCCTCATTCCTGGAAGTGTTTAAAACCCATGTGGCTGTGGTGCTGGGAGACATGGTTTAGGGACCCTGGCAGTGCAGGGTGCACGGTTAGACTTAATGATCTGAAAGGTCTCTTCCAACCAGACAATTCTATGATGCTATGATGATCTGAGCATGTCTAACACAATACTTTCTCATGGCTTATTTCACTGGTATTTTGATGCTGTGTTAGGCTTTGTTTGGATACTGTAGTCTTTTTCCAGGTTACTGTCTCTCTCTCTGGATGGTGCTATTCGTAAATGCTACTTTTCTTACTTGCAGCTTTTGTCATTGTCTCAAACTCATCCTATTAGTTATGCTCACCTCATTTGGGTTATAATTTATCTGGATGGAGCATCTTTAATATGGAATTTGTGGTTCAGAGCAAGCACAGCCTGAGCTATCAAGTTACCTAGAGAACACCAGCAACCTAATCTCTTAAAATTTGATATCAAGTGAGATATAGACCATGCAGTTAGGAGTGTGAAATTGAAATGGACAAGATGAGACATGAATGCTCAGAGTAGATGTGACTGGACTGGGACTAGAACAGAATTAGTGCAATTACTGACCTTTCTGTAGAAGGAGAAAGTAGTTAAAAGCTGCTTTTGAGAACTTGTTTGATTTTCTGTTTTGTTTGGGGTTTTTGTGTGGGCTTTTTTTGTTGTAGTTTTTATTTTGGGGGGTGTTTATGTTTTTTGTTTAACTGTTGTGAGGGAAACTTGCATGTATGTGTAGACAGAGTGATAGTGGTTCTAAAGGTAGTTTCCTAGTGGATTTTTAGCACAGATAATTCTTATACCANAAGTAATTTATAATTTACACTAGACAGAGGAGGTTCAAAGAGGTTAGTAGTAATACATTTGACCTAGCTATATGTCATGCTAAATCCTTTTTCCCTCCTGTGTAATGCCTAAAACAATTTGATCTTTGAGGTTCTGTACTTGGGGATTGTATCAGTGCTGGATCATGTAGCAATTTGTGCATTTGCAAAATTTCATGTAGTGTTGTCTTTATTATTATAAGAAAGTCATTTTCTACTGACAAGGTAAGGAGATAGATATTTTGGTGTATATAGTCAGATGATAACAAGGAAAACAATATATATTTTTAATCTCATAATTTTGAATATAAAGTATGGAAGTTCAACTTTGTTATTTTATAAAGTCNGTGTTACCCACAGTATTTCTTATCTTCCCTTCCCTGAAAAAATTCTTACACTACTTCAGGGCTGGGTTTGGTTGTTTTAGGTGCTTAGATCTTTGGAACACAGCACTGTATGGTGAGTATTCAGCATCAGTGTTGTCACTGGTGTTGGTGTGTAGTTGTAGAGTGGGTTAGTAATGAATGTGCATTGGACAGTGTACATGAAAAGGCAGTTAAACTGAGCAGTGCACATGAAAACTCAGTGAGCTGAGTTAAAAAGAGTAGCAGTAGCATGCACAGCAGACTGAAAGGCAGATCCATAGCTGAGGTTTACAGAGTTCCCAGGAGCTCACTTAGTTGTGCAAGGGGAAGAATTTCACGTTGTGCAGACATTGGAGTTTGGAAGCTTGTCTGCATTTCTAGGCAAAGTAATCTGCCAGCATTAAGTCTTTGAGAGTGGTTTTTCCCAGGGAGAAAAATAGTTTGGGATTGATTGAAACATTACGGTTGGGGTAGGTTTGGAGGATTCTAAGTATCCCTCTTTACACTATAATCCTTAGTCAGGAAAAAAAGCAACCAATGAAACAACAAAAAAAATCCATGTGTTTTGCTTCTGTGAATTTAAAATGATCTGCTGAAATGTTGCATGTTGATAGTAGATGCTATCTGGCATCTGTTGCAGTGTAATCTAAAGGCTCTCCAGCATAAACTATTAAATGCTCTAGGTGATGAAAACTTGAGATTAGAATCCTGTTAGGTTTTCTTTTAAGGGAGAAATGTATGAACCAGAGAGGTACAGAACTGCTGAGGTTGGTAGGACACTTCTTCAGGTTGTGTGGTCCCACCTTCCTGCTCAGTGTAAGGTCACCTAGAGCAAGTCGCTCAAGGTCACATCGAGCTGAGCTTTGAATATCTCAAAGGATACAGACTCCACAAAGTGTCTGGGAAAACACTTCAGTGTTGAGTCACCCTCACAATAGGAAGTAATTGGGATTGAATTCTCAGCCAACTAAGTCTTCCAGTGACATGAACAAAAACTTTTTGCATAGACATTAAAAGCCAAACAGTTCCCTTGTGACAATACTCAGAAATGTCTCTTCTACCCTTTCTTNAAGGTGGAGAACAGGCTCATCTTTAAGTAACTTAGCCTGGTAATGTGTGTACTGCTCACTCTGGGACTTTCATCCCTCTTTATTTTTTATTGTGTGTCCCAGTGCAAGGAAGGGAACTCCAGCTCCCTCTCCAATGTTATAATCAGCTTTCTTTCACCCTTATTTATAGCTGTGCACCTGATCTGTTTGCCATGGGTCCCTCTGCCTACACCTAGGGTAGCTCCTGACAGAACTCGTGGGAGATCAGATACTATGGTCAGGGACCCCAGTGGGCAGCTGGCACCTACTGAGGGTCTATAAGAAGGAGAATCTGAAATCAAGGAGGCCTCCTCCAGGAGCTAAACCATGGCTACTTAGCTCAATTGTCCGTATGCATTGTCTTTGAATTGCTGGGCTAGGAAACTCAGAAAAAAAGTATTTCTTGAGAGGTGTTTATTGTTTCTCACTCCTGCTAAAACAGATCCAGATGTTCCCCTTGCTACAACACTCCACCACTCTATCCACCCCTTTCTACAGTCACATTATTTCCTTCACTCTTTCCTTTCCTGGTCCAGTCTCCTTCCTACTCTTTACCCGTCATATCTGACTGCAAGGTGATTTAGTAGTTTTGTTTGTTTAGTTTCTTTTATTATTCTATTTGTTAGACTAACTGGAAAGATCTGTTGCTTCAGTTCATGCATGTTTGAAGGTGGGTGTTGGATTTTTTTTGCTGTTTGTGTGTGTGGATTTTTTGTTTTGTGTTTTCCTATAAGGACCTGCAAAATCCTTTGAGCACATACACTGTAGTACATACATAAAACTCTAGAGCAATGTTGTGATAAGAAAGATGGGGATACACTGTGCAGTATAACAGCCCTTTGATTCATCTAGAAGGCCAAATCACTTCTTCCAGAGTAGTACCACTGACTCTTTCCAACTGACAGGAATGAATTTGCTCTGGGAGGAAATCTGTGGTTTAGAGATTAAAAATGGAAAATACCCATATAAAGCTTGTGTTACCCACAGTATTTCTTATC